>JAXIVJ010003041.1:0-2500 GCA_036785665.1 Chirona hameri
TGTATGTGTACAGTGTCTGGTCATGTCGTATAGTGTATGTGTATGTGTATGTAGTATGTGTATGCTATGTGTATGAGGTGTATGTGTATGTGGTATGTGTATGTGTATGTGTCTTGTGGTATGTGTATCTGTGTATAGTGTATGATGTAAGCTATGTGTATGTGTATGTGTATGATCTGGTAATGATTGTATGTGTAATGTGTATGTGTATGTGTCTGTAGATGTGTATCGTGTATAGTGTATGTATGTCGTAAAGTGTACTGTGTATGTGTATGTGATTGTGTATAACGTGATGTATCACGTAGTATCGGTATGTCGTATGTGTATAGCTGTATGTGTAATCCGTATGTCTGTGTATGTGTATGTGTGTCTGTGTATGTGTATGACTGTAATGTGTATATGTGTATGATGTATAGTGTATCAGGTGTATGAAGTGTCATGTCGTATCGTGGTATCGTGTATATGTGTATGCGTGTAACGTGTACTCGTGTATGTGGTCTGTGTATAGTAGTATAGCGTGGTATGTGTATGTGTATGTGTCTGTGTATGTGTGTATGTGTCTGTGTATGTGTCTAGTGTATGTGTAACGTGATATGTGTATGTGTATGATGGTATAGTGTAAGTGTATGTGTATGTAGTCATGTGATAGTGATGTGTATGGTGTATGGTGTAGGTGATCGTGTATGTGTATAGTGTATGTGTATGTGTCTCGTGTATGGTCTGTGTATGCGTGGTAATCGATAGTATGTGTAAGTGGGTATAGTGTATGTGTATGTGTATCGTATGTGTCTGTGTATGTGTCAAGTGTATGTGTATGCGTCAAGTGTAATGAGTGGTATGTGTATAGTGTCTGTAGTATGCTGTATGTATCTGGTGTATAGTGTATTGAATGTGAATGTGTAGTGTATGTGTTATGGTATGTGTATGTGTAGTATTATGTGTATGTGTCTAGACTGTATGTGTATGTCGTATGAAGTGTATGTGTATGTATGTGTGTGTCATGTGTATCGTGTATCGTGTATGTGCTATGTGTATGGTCTGTATAGTGTATGGTGTATGTGTATGTGTATGTGTATGTGTATGTGTAATGTGAGTGTATAGTGTATGTGTATCGTGTATGTGTATGTGTATGTGTATTGCTGTATGATGTGATGTATCAGAATAGTATGTGTCTGTGTCAGAATGATGTGTATAAGCTGTATAGAGTGTCATGTGGTATGCTGTATGTAGTATGAGTCGTATGTGTATCAGAGTTATGTGTACTGTGTCTCGTGTCATGCAGTATGTCGTATGGTCGTATAGTGTATGTGTATAGTATCGTGTAATGTGTCGTATGTGCTAATAAGTGTAATCGTGTATGTAGTATGTCGTACTGTGTAAGTATGTGTATGTGTATGTAGTATGCTGTACTGTGTATAGTGTATGTGTATGTGTAATGTCGAATGTGTATGTAAGTATTGTAGTATAACTGTCATCGTGTATGAGTGTTATGTGTCTGTAGTATGTGTATGTGTATGATGTATAGTGTATAAGTGTATTGCTGTACTGTAGTATTGTGGTCATATGGTATGTGTACTGGTGTATGTCGGTATGTGTAATGGAGTATAGTGTATGTGTATGTGTCATGTGCTATGTGTAATGTGTATAATGCTGGTATGGTGTCATGTGTCTGTGTATGGTACGATATGTGTATCGTGTCCTGTGTACTCGTGTATGTGTATGTGTATGTGGTATCGATGTGTCTGTGTATGCGTAACTGTGTCTAGTGTATGAAGTGATGGTATGTGTAGTGTCATGTGTATAGTGTAAGTGTATGAGTACACCTATTACAGATACAGATATACATATACATATACATATACATATACATATACATATACATATACATATACATATACATATACATATACATATACATATACATATACATATACATATACATATACATATACATATACATATACATATACATATACATATACATATACATTATACATATACATATACATATACATATACATATACATATACATATACATATACAATATACATATACATATACATATACATATACATATACATATAACTATACATATACATATACATATACATATACATATACATATACATATACATATACATATACATATACATATACATATACATATACATATACATATACATATACATATACATATACATATACATATACATATACATATAACATATACATATACATATACATATACATATACATATACATATACATATACATATACATTATACATATACATATACATATACATATACATATACATATACATATACATATACATATACATATACATATACATATACATATACATATACATATACATATACATATACATATACATATACATATACATATACATATACATATACATATACATATACATATACATATACATATACATATACATATACATATACATATACATATACATATACATATACATAT
>JAXIVJ010003041.1:10000-60000 GCA_036785665.1 Chirona hameri
ATGCCGCAAGTGAGAGTCCACATGTGCCGGGAAGTTCCCACTTGCAACGTGAGAAAAAAAAAACACTTTTAGTAGTCACAAACCGGCCGCTCTTCGAACTAAATAAAGACAAACAAACCAATAATAACTAATACAAACACAGAAATACAAAGCGGAATTCAATCACATGAGTTAACCCGCGCACTGCAGGGGGTTTGCGCCGAACACGAACTGAAGGGGGGGGGGGATTTCCGCCCCCCCCCCCCATTATCTCGGAAACTACGCTAAGTAGCGACAAGCGGGAAAACGGGGGTTTGATAGCTTGATACATGTTCTATCGAAAGTATTTCAGTATTGTTTTAGGTCAGGTCACAATTGAGGTCACCAGAGTCAGAGGTCATCAAAGGTCAAATTTGCCAGTTTTTCCTGTTTTAGGACATCGCTCCAGATATTCCCATATATCTCGGAAACGATGCTAGAAACGGAAACAAACGGAAAAAGCGATCGCCAGCCATTGCAATTTGCAAACGACAAGGTGTCCTCAAATTTGATCTAAGGTCAATATTTGAGGCTACAGATGTAAACAAAGTGAAAAATGCTGTTTTTTTTGCAAAACCATTTTTTTCTGATGTTTTACATAATAAAGCTAATGGAAAACTGTTTGTGTTTGTCGCCATTGTGTTTGTCTCGTCCAGGCGCTTTGAATGATATACATGGTGACCTTGTTAGGTCAATTACAAAAAATGGCCACAGGTCAGGTGACCTTGACCTTAGGTCAAGACCAAGTAGGTCATGTTGCATATAGGGAGACGTGTATCGATGAGAAAAACACATTACTGTCGGTTTTACTTCTCTATCTTCATTATGTCGGGAGTTATTGACAACAAGTGATGGTGAACTCGGATGACCTCGAATCACCCCATAGGGGTCACTAAACAAAACTTGCACTTGGATCATCAAGAACATCCTATAATAACATGATCCACAAGTAATTGGACTAATATCATGTATATCCTTGAAATAGGAAGCATTTGAATATTTCCCCATTTACTTATTATGGAGAGGTGACGAAATTGATCTGACCTTAGGTCACCGATGTCAAAATTCCGAGATATACGAATTGTAAGTACTTATGCCCTCATGACGTCCTGTAAGTTTCAAACTGATCGGTGAGAAACTCTGTCTTTGGCACAACAGCAAACGTTTTTGGAGGTGGGGTCACTTGGACCTGGTCTGGTGACCTGACCTGAGATGACCCAAGTTATTTTTGTTATCAAAGTGTGCGCAATTGATGTCCTAACAGGTGTGCCAAAACCGGCGGAGCTGCGCGCCGCCGTTTTTTCGCTATCTTGAAAACCATGAGGGGGGGGGGGGGCGGAATCAACTCCCCTGCAGTGCGCAGGTTAATATTTATACTCAATATTGTCGGAAATACAAATTGACCGACACCGGCGCGGGTGGTGGTCAATTTCTGTGGTGGCGGCCACGGAACTAGCGTTATACAGGAGGCGCTGCCGCTGCGTCAGTCGGCGGATACCTACCTGATGGCGTTGTGCAGATGGTCGAATGCCGCCGGTCGTCTGGAGCCATTCTCGTCCTTATGGAGGTACTGCACCAGGTCCCGCAGTGTGCAGTGGTACATGAGCCAAGAGCGCCGGCCCAGCGCCGCTGCCGAGTTAGAGACCAGGGTAAGACAGCAGCAGTCTCGTCCCCAGCCAAGAGCGCCGGCCCAGCGCCGCTGCCGAGTTAGAGACCAGGGTAAGACAGCAGCAGTCTCGTCCCCAGCCAAGAGCGCCGGCCCAGCGCCGCTGCCGAGTTATAGAGACCAGGGTAAGACAGCAGCAGTCTCGTCTCCGTCCCCAGCCAAGAGCGACGGCCCAGCGCCGCTGCCGAGTTATAGAGACCAGGGTAAGACAGCAGCAGTCTCGTTCCCAGCCAAGAGCGCCGGCCCAGCGCCGCTGCCGAGTTAGAGACCAGGGTAAGACACCAGTTGTCCCGTCTCCGTCCCCGTCCCCAGCCAAGAGCGCCGGCCCAGCGCCGCTGCCGAGTTATAGAGACCAGGGTAAGACAGCAGCAGTCTCCGTCCCCAGCCAAGAGCGCCGGCCCAGCGCCACTGCCGAGTTATAGAGACCAGGGTAAGACAGCAGCAGTCTCGTTCCCAGCCAAGAGCGCCGGCCCAGCGCCGCTGCCGAGTTAGAGACCAGGGTAAGACAGCAGCAGTCTCCGTCTCCGTCCCCAGCCAAGAGCGCCGGCCCAGCGCCGCTGCCGAGTTAGAGACCAGGGTAAGACAGCAGCAGTCTCATCCCCAGCCAAGAGCGCCGGCCCAGCGCCGCTGCCGAGTTAGAGACCAGGGTAAGACAGCAGCAGTCTCCGTCTCCGTCCCCAGCCAAGAGCGCCGGCCCAGCGCCGCTGCCGAGTTATAGAGACCAGGGTAAGACAGCAGCAGTCTCCGTCCCCAGCCAAGAGCGCCGGCCCAGCGCCGCTGCCGAGTTAGAGACCAGGGTAAGACAGCAGCAGTCTCCGTCTCCGTCTCCAGCCAAGAGCGCCGGCCCAGCGCCGCTGCCGAGTTATAGAGACCAGGGTAAGACAGCAGCAGTCTCCGTCCCCAGCCAAGAGCGCCGGCCCAGCGCCGCTGCCGAGTTATAGAGACCAGGGTAAGACAGCAGCAGTCTCCGTCCCCAGCCAAGAGCGCAGGCCCAGCGCCGCTGCCGAGTTATAGAGACCAGGGTAAGACAGCAGCAGTCTCGTTCCCAGCCAAGAGCGCCGGCCCAGCGCCGCTGCCGAGTTATAGAGACCAGGGTAAGACACCAGTTGTCCCGTCTCCGTCCCCAGCCAAGAGCGCCGGCCCAGCGCCGCTGCCGAGTTATAGAGACCAGGGTAAGACAGCAGCAGTCTCGTCTCCGTCCCCAGCCAAGAGCGCCGGCCCAGCGCCGCTGCCGAGTTATAGAGACCAGGGTAAGACACCAGCAGTCTCCGTCTCCGTCCCCAGCCAAGAGCGCCGGCCCAGCACCGCTGCCGAGTTATAGAGACCAGGGTAAGACACCAGCAGTCTCCGTCTCCGTCCCCAGCCAAGAGCGCCGGCCCAGCGCCGCTGCCGAGTTATAGAGACCAGGGTAAGACACTAGTTGTCCCGTCTCCGTCCCCGTCCCCAGCCAAGAGCGCCGGCCCAGCGCCGTTGCCGAGTTATAGAGACCAGGGTAAGACAGCAGCAGTCTCGTCCCCAGCCAAGAGCGCCGGCCCAGCGCCGCTGCCGAGTTAGAGACCAGGGTAAGACAGCAGCAGTCTCCGTCTCCGTCCCCAGCCAAGAGCGCCGGCCCAGCGCCGCTGCCGAGTTATAGAGACCACGGTAAGACAGCAGCAGTCTCGTCTCCGTCCCCAGCCAAGAGCGCCGGCCCAGCGCCGCTGTCGAGTTATAGAGACCAGGGTAAGACACCAGCAGTCTCCGTCTCCGTCCCCAGCCAAGAGCGCCGGCCCAGCGCCGCTGTCGAGTTATAGAGACCAGGGTAAGACACCAGCAGTCTCCGTCCCCGTCCCCAGCCAAGAGCGCCGGCCCAGCGCCGCTGTCGAGTTATAGAGACCAGGGTAAGACAGCAGCAGTCTCGTCTCCGTCCCCAGCCAAGAGCGCCGGCCCAGCGCCGCTGCCGAGTTATAGAGACCAGGGTAAGACAGCAGCAGTCTCCGTCCCCAGCCAAGAGCGCCGGCCCAGCGCCGCTGCCGAGTTATAGACCAGGGTAAGACAGCAGCAGTCTCGTCCCCAGCCAAGAGCGCCGGCCCAGCGCCGCTGTCGAGTTATAGAGACCAGGGTAAGACAGCAGCAGTCTCCGTCCCCAGCCAAGAGCGCCGGCCCAGCGCCGCTGTCGAGTTATAGAGACCAGGGTAAGACAGCAGCAGTCTCCGTCTCCGTCCCCAGCCAAGAGCGCCGGCCCAGCGCCGCTGCCGAGTTATAGAGACCAGGGTAAGACACTAGTTGTCCCGTCTCCGTCCCCAGCCAAGAGCGCCGGCCCAGCGCCGCTGCCGAGTTATAGAGACCAGGGTAAGACAGCAGCAGTCTCGTCCCCAGCCAAGAGCGCCGGCCCAGCGCCGCTGTCGAGTTATAGAGATCAGGGTAAGACAGCAGCAGTCTCGTCTCCGTCCCCAGCCAAGAGCGCCGGCCCAGCGCCGCTGCCGAGTTATAGAGACCAGGGTAAGACAGCAGCAGTCTCGTCTCCGTCCCCAGCCAAGAGCGCCGGCCCAGCGCCGCTGCCGAGTTATAGAGACCAGGGTAAGACAGCAGTAGTCTCCGTCCCCAGCCAAGAGCGCCGGCCCAGCGCCGCTGCCGAGTTATAGAGACCAGGGTAAGACAGCAGCAGTCTCCGTCCCCAGCCAAGAGCGCCGGCCCAGCGCCGCTGCCGAGTTATAGAGACCAGGGTAAGACAGCAGCAGTCCCGTCCCCAGCCAAGAGCGCCGGCCCAGCGCCGCTGCCGAGTTATAGAGACCAGGGTAAGACAGCAGCAGTCTCGTCTCCGTCCCCAGCCAAGAGCGCCGGCCCAGCGCCGCTGCCGAGTTATAGAGACCAGGGTAAGACAGCAGCAGTCTCGTCCCCAGCCAAGAGCGCCGGCCCAGCGCCGCTGCCGAGTTATAGAGACCAGGGTAAGACAGCAGCAGTCTCGTCCCCAGCCAAGAGCGCCGGCCCAGCGCCGCTGCCGAGTTATAGAGACCAGGGTAAGACAGCAGCAGTCTCGTCCCCAGCCAAGAGCGCCGGCACAGCGCCGCTGTCGAGTTATAGAGACCAGGGTAAGACAGCAGCAGTCTCGTCCCCAGCCAAGAGCGCCGGCACAGCGCCGCTGCCGAGTTATAGAGACCAGGGTAAGACAGCAGCAGTCTCGTCCCCAGCCAAGAGCGCCGGCCCAGCGCCGCTGCCGAGTTATAGAGACCAGGGTAAGACAGCAGCAGTCTCGTCTCCGTCCCCAGCCAAGAGCGCCGGCCCAGCGCCGCTGTCGAGTTATAGAGACCAGGGTAAGACAGCAGCAGTCTCGTCTCCGTCCCCAGCCAAGAGCGCCGGCCCAGCGCCGCTGCCGAGTTATAGAGACCAGGGTAAGACAGCAGCAGTCTCGTCCCCAGCCAAGAGCGCCGGCCCAGCGCCGCTGCCGAGTTATAGAGACCAGGGTAAGACACCAGTTGTCCCGTCTCCGTCCCCAGCCAAGAGCGCCGGCCCAGCGCCGCTGTCGAGTTATAGAGACCAGGGTAAGACAGCAGCAGTCTCGTCTCCGTCCCCAGCCAAGAGCGCCAGCCCAGCGCCGCTGCCGAGTTATAGAGACCAGGGTAAGACACCAGCAGTCTCCGTCCCCAGCCAAGAGCGCCGGCCCAGCGCCGCTGTCGAGTTATAGAGACCAGGGTAAGACAGCAGCAGTCTCGTCCCCAGCCAAGAGCGCCGGCCCAGCGCCGCTGCCGAGTTATAGAGACCAGGGTAAGACACCAGTTGTCCCGTCTCCGTCCCCAGCCAAGAGCGCCGGCCCAGCGCCGCTGCCGAGTTATAGAGACCAGGGTAAGACAGCAGCAGTCTCGTCCCCAGCCAAGAGCGCCGGCCCAGCGCCGCTGTCGAGTTATAGAGACCAGGGTAAGACAGCAGCAGTCTCCGTCTCCGTCCCCGTCCCCAGCCAAGAGCGCCGGCCCAGCGCCGCTGCCGAGTTATAGAGACCAGGGTAAGACAGCAGCAGTCTCGTCCCCAGCCAAGAGCGCCGGCCCAGCGCCGCTGTCGAGTTATAGAGACCAGGGTAAGACAGCAGCAGTCTCGTCCCCAGCCAAGAGCGCCGGCCCAGCGCCGCTGCCGAGTTATAGAGACCAGGGTAAGACAGCAGCAGTCTCGTCCCCAGCCAAGAGCGCCGGCCCAGCGCCGCTGTCGAGTTATAGAGACCAGGGTAAGACAGCAGCAGTCTCGTCCCCAGCCAAGAGCGCGGCCCAGTGCCGCTGCCGAGTTATAGAGACCAGGGTAAGACAGCAGCAGTCCCGTCCCCGTCCCCAGCCAAGAGCGCCGGCCCAGCGCCGCTGCCGAGTTATAGAGACCAGGGTAAGACAGCAGCAGTCTCGTCTCCGTCCCCAGCCAAGAGCGCCGGCCCAGCGCCGCTGCCGAGTTATAGAGACCAGGGTAAGACAGCAGCAGTCTCGTCCCCAGCCAAGAGCGCCGGCCCAGCGCCGCTGCCGAGTTAAAGAGACCAGGGTAAGACAGCAGCAGTCTCCGTCTCCGTCCCCAGCCAAGAGCGCCGGCCCAGCGCCGCTGCCGAGTTATAGAGACCAGGGTAAGACAGCAGCAGTCTCGTCCCCAGCCAAGAGCGCCGGCCCAGCGCCGCTGCCGAGTTAAAGAGACCAGGGTAAGACAGCAGCAGTCTCCGTCTCCGTCCCCAGCCAAGAGCACCGGCCCAGCGCCGCTGCCGAGTTATGGAGACCAGGGTAAGACAGCAGCAGTCTCGTCCCCAGCCAAGAGCGCCGGCCCAGCGCCGCTGCCGAGTTAAAGAGACCAGGGTAAGACAGCAGCAGTCTCGTCCCCAGCCAAGAGCGCCGGCCCAGCGCCGCTGCCGAGTTAAAGAGACCAGGGTAAGACAGCAGCAGTCTCCGTCTCCGTCCCCAGCCAAGAGCGCCGGCCCAGCGCCGCTGTCGAGTTATAGAGACCAGGGTAAGACAGCAGCAGTCTCGTCTCCGTCCCCGTCCCCAGCCAAGAGCGCCGGCCCAGCGCCGCTGTCGAGTTATAGAGACCAGGGTAAGACAGCAGCAGTCCCGTCCCCAGCCAAGAGCGCCGGCCCAGCGCCGCTGTCGAGCTATAGAGACCAGGGTAAGACAGCAGCAGTCTCCGTCCCCAGCCAAGAGCGCCGGCCCAGCGCCGCTGCCGAGTTATAGAGACCAGGGTAAGACAGCAGCAGTCTCGTCCCCAGCCAAGAGCGCCGGCCCAGCGCCGCTGCCGAGTTATAGAGACCAGGGTAAGACAGCAGCAGTCTCGTCCCCAGCCAAGAGCGCCAGCCCAGCGCCGCTGTCGAGTTATAGAGACCAGGGTAAGACAGCAGCAGTCTCGTCTCCGTCCCCAGCCAAGAGCGCCGGCCCAGCGCCGCTGTCGAGTTATAGAGACCAGGGTAAGACAGCAGCAGTCTCGTCCCCAGCCAAGAGCGCCAGCCCAGCGCCGCTGTCGAGTTATAGAGACCAGGGTAAGACAGCAGCAGTCTCGTCTCCGTCCCCAGCCAAGAGCGCCGGCCCAGCGCCGCTGTCGAGATATAGAGACCAGGGTAAGACAGCAGCAGTCTCGTCCCCAGCCAAGAGCGCCAGCCCAGCGCCGCTGTCGAGTTATAGAGACCAGGGTAAGACAGCAGCAGTCTCGTCTCCGTCCCCGTCCCCAGCCAAGAGAGCCGGCCCAGCGCCGCTGCCGAGTTATAGAGACCAGGGTAAGACAGCAGCAGTCCCGTCCTCAGCCAAGAGCGCCAGCCCAGCGCCGCTGTCGAGTTATAGAGACCAGGGTAAGACAGCAGCAGTCTCGTCCCCAGCCAAGAGGGCCAGCCCAGCGCCGCTGCCGAGTTATAGAGACCAGGGTAAGACAGCAGCAGTCTCGTCCCCAGCCAAGAGCGCCGGCCCAGCGCCGCTGCCGAGTTATAAAGACCAGGGTAAGACAGCAGCAGTCTCGTCCCTAGCCAAGAGCGCCGGCCCAGCGCCGCTGCCGAGTTATAGAGACCAGGGTAAGACAGCAGCAGTCCCGTCTCCGTCCCCAGCCAAGAGCGCCGGCCCAGCGCCGCTGCCGAGTTATAGAGACCACGGTAAGACAGCAGCAGTCTCGTCCCCAGCCAAGAGCGCCGGCCCAGCGCCGCTGCCGAGTTATAGAGACCAGGGTAAGACAGCAGCAGTCCCGTCTCCGTCCCCAGCCAAGAGCGCCGGCCCAGCGCCGCTGCCGAGTTATAGAGACCAGGGTAAGACAGCAGCAGTCTCGTCTCCGTCCCCAGCCAAGAGCGCCAGCCCAGCGCCGCTGCCGAGTTATAGAGACCAGGGTAAGACAGCAGCAGTCTCGTCTCCGTCCCCGTCCCCAGCCAAGAGCGCCGGCCCAGCGCCGCTGCCGAGTTATAGAGACCAGGGTAAGACAGCAGCAGTCTCCGTCTCCGTCCCCGTCCCCAGCCAAGAGCGCCGGCCCAGCGCCGCTGCCGAGTTATAGAGACCAGGGTAAGACAGCAGCAGTCTCGTCTCCGTCCCCAGCCAAGAGCGCCAGCCCAGCGCCGCTGCCGAGTTATAGAGACCAGGGTAAGACAGCAGCAGTCTCGTCTCCAGCCAAGAGCGCCGGCCCAGCGCCGCTGCCGAGTTATAGAGACCAGGGTAAGACACCAGCAGTCTCCGTCCCCAGCCAAGAGCGCCGGCCCAGCGCCGCTGCCGAGTTATAGAGACCAGGGTAAGACAGCAGCAGTCTCGTCTCCGTCCCCAGCCAAGAGCGCCGGCCCAGCGCCGCTGCCGAGTTATAGAGACCAGGGTAAGACAGCAGCAGTCTCCGTCCCCAGCCAAGAGCGCCGGCCCAGCGCCGCTGCCGAGTTATAGAGACCAGGGTAAGACAGCAGCAGTCTCGTCTCCGTCCCCAGCCAAGAGCGCCAGCCCAGCGCCGCTGCCGAGTTATAGAGACCAGGGTAAGACAGCAGCAGTCCCATCTCCGTCCCCAGCCAAGAGCGCCAGCCCAGCGCCGCTGCCGAGTTATAGAGACCAGGGTAAGACAGCAGCAGTCTCGTCCCCAGCCAAGAGCGCCGGCCCAGCGCCGCTGCCGAGTTATAGAGACCACGGTAAGACAGCAGCAGTCTCGTCCCCAGCCAAGAGCGCCGGCCCAGCGCCGCTGCCGAGTTATAGAGACCAGGGTAAGACAGCAGCAGTCTCGTCTCCGTCCCCAGCCAAGAGCGCCGGCCCAGCGCCGCTGCCGAGTTATAGAGACCAGGGTAAGACAGCAGTAGTCTCCGTCCCCAGCCAAGAGCGCCGGCCCAGCGCCGCTGCCGAGTTATAGAGACCAGGGTAAGACAGCAGCAGTCTCCGTCCCCAGCCAAGAGCGCCGGCCCAGCGCCGCTGCCGAGTTATAGAGACCAGGGTAAGACAGCAGCAGTCCCGTCCCCAGCCAAGAGCGCCGGCCCAGCGCCGCTGCCGAGTTATAGAGACCAGGGTAAGACAGCAGCAGTCTCGTCTCCGTCCCCAGCCAAGAGCGCCGGCCCAGCGCCGCTGCCGAGTTATAGAGACCAGGGTAAGACAGCAGCAGTCTCGTCCCCAGCCAAGAGCGCCGGCCCAGCGCCGCTGCCGAGTTATAGAGACCAGGGTAAGACAGCAGCAGTCTCGTCCCCAGCCAAGAGCGCCGGCCCAGCGCCGCTGCCGAGTTATAGAGACCAGGGTAAGACAGCAGCAGTCTCGTCCCCAGCCAAGAGCGCCGGCACAGCGCCGCTGTCGAGTTATAGAGACCAGGGTAAGACAGCAGCAGTCTCGTCCCCAGCCAAGAGCGCCGGCACAGCGCCGCTGCCGAGTTATAGAGACCAGGGTAAGACAGCAGCAGTCTCGTCCCCAGCCAAGAGCGCCGGCCCAGCGCCGCTGCCGAGTTATAGAGACCAGGGTAAGACAGCAGCAGTCTCGTCTCCGTCCCCAGCCAAGAGCGCCGGCCCAGCGCCGCTGTCGAGTTATAGAGACCAGGGTAAGACAGCAGCAGTCTCGTCTCCGTCCCCAGCCAAGAGCGCCGGCCCAGCGCCGCTGCCGAGTTATAGAGACCAGGGTAAGACAGCAGCAGTCTCGTCCCCAGCCAAGAGCGCCGGCCCAGCGCCGCTGCCGAGTTATAGAGACCAGGGTAAGACACCAGTTGTCCCGTCTCCGTCCCCAGCCAAGAGCGCCGGTCCAGCGCCGCTGTCGAGTTATAGAGACCAGGGTAAGACAGCAGCAGTCTCGTCTCCGTCCCCAGCCAAGAGCGCCAGCCCAGCGCCGCTGCCGAGTTATAGAGACCAGGGTAAGACACCAGCAGTCTCCGTCCCCAGCCAAGAGCGCCGGCCCAGCGCCGCTGTCGAGTTATAGAGACCAGGGTAAGACAGCAGCAGTCTCGTCCCCAGCCAAGAGCGCCGGCCCAGCGCCGATGCCGAGTTATAGAGACCAGGGTAAGACACCAGTTGTCCCGTCTCCGTCCCCAGCCAAGAGCGCCGGCCCAGCGCCGCTGCCGAGTTATAGAGACCAGGGTAAGACAGCAGCAGTCTCGTCCCCAGCCAAGAGCGCCGGCCCAGCGCCGCTGTCGAGTTATAGAGACCAGGGTAAGACAGCAGCAGTCTCCGTCTCCGTCCCCGTCCCCAGCCAAGAGCGCCGGCCCAGCGCCGCTGCCGAGTTATAGAGACCAGGGTAAGACAGCAGCAGTCTCGTCCCCAGCCAAGAGCGCCGGCCCAGCGCCGCTGTCGAGTTATAGAGACCAGGGTAAGACAGCAGCAGTCTCGTCCCCAGCCAAGAGCGCCGGCCCAGCGCCGCTGCCGAGTTATAGAGACCAGGGTAAGACAGCAGCAGTCTCGTCCCCAGCCAAGAGCGCCGGCCCAGCGCCGCTGTCGAGTTATAGAGACCAGGGTAAGACAGCAGCAGTCTCGTCCCCAGCCAAGAGCGCCGGCCCAGTGCCGCTGGCGAGTTATAGAGACCAGGGTAAGACAGCAGCAGTCCCGTCCCCGTCCCCAGCCAAGAGCGCCGGCCCAGCGCCGCTGCCGAGTTATAGAGACCAGGGTAAGACAGCAGCAGTCTCGTCTCCGTCCCCAGCCAAGAGCGCCGGCCCAGCGCCGCTGCCGAGTTATAGAGACCAGGGTAAGACAGCAGCAGTCTCGTCCCCAGCCAAGAGCGCCGGCCCAGCGCCGCTGCCGAGTTAAAGAGACCAGGGTAAGACAGCAGCAGTCTCCGTCTCCGTCCCCAGCCAAGAGCGCCGGCCCAGCGCCGCTGCCGAGTTATAGAGACCAGGGTAAGACAGCAGCAGTCTCGTCCCCAGCCAAGAGCGCCGGCCCAGCGCCGCTGCCGAGTTAAAGAGACCAGGGTAAGACAGCAGCAGTCTCCGTCTCCGTCCCCAGCCAAGAGCACCGGCCCAGCGCCGCTGCCGAGTTATGGAGACCAGGGTAAGACAGCAGCAGTCTCGTCCCCAGCCAAGAGCGCCGGCCCAGCGCCGCTGCCGAGTTAAAGAGACCAGGGTAAGACAGCAGCAGTCTCGTCCCCAGCCAAGAGCGCCGGCCCAGCGCCGCTGCCGAGTTAAAGAGACCAGGGTAAGACAGCAGCAGTCTCCGTCTCCGTCCCCAGCCAAGAGCGCCGGCCCAGCGCCGCTGTCGAGTTATAGAGACCAGGGTAAGACAGCAGCAGTCTCGTCTCCGTCCCCGTCCCCAGCCAAGAGCGCCGGCCCAGCGCCGCTGTCGAGTTATAGAGACCAGGGTAAGACAGCAGCAGTCCCGTCCCCAGCCAAGAGCGCCGGCCCAGCGCCGCTGTCGAGTTATAGAGACCAGGGTAAGACAGCAGCAGTCTCCGTCCCCAGCCAAGAGCGCCGGCCCAGCGCCGCTGCCGAGTTATAGAGACCAGGGTAAGACAGCAGCAGTCTCGTCCCCAGCCAAGAGCGCCGGCCCAGCGCCGCTGCCGAGTTATAGAGACCAGGGTAAGACAGCAGCAGTCTCGTCCCCAGCCAAGAGCGCCAGCCCAGCGCCGCTGTCGAGTTATAGAGACCAGGGTAAGACAGCAGCAGTCTCGTCTCCGTCCCCAGCCAAGAGCGCCGGCCCAGCGCCGCTGCCGAGTTATAGAGACCAGGGTAAGACAGCAGCAGTCTCGTCTCCGTCCCCAGCCAAGAGCGCCGGCCCAGCGCCGCTGTCGAGTTATAGAGACCAGGGTAAGACAGCAGCAGTCTCGTCCCCAGCCAAGAGCGCCAGCCCAGCGCCGCTGTCGAGTTATAGAGACCAGGGTAAGACAGCAGCAGTCTCGTCTCCGTCCCCAGCCAAGAGCGCCGGCCCAGCGCCGCTGTCGAGTTATAGAGACCAGGGTAAGACAGCAGTAGTCTCGTCCCCAGCCAAGAGCGCCAGCCCAGCGCCGCTGTCGAGTTATAGAGACCAGGGTAAGACAGCAGCAGTCTCGTCCCCAGCCAAGAGCGCCAGCCCAGCGCCGCTGTCGAGTTATAGAGACCAGGGTAAGACAGCAGCAGTCTCGTCTCCGTCCCCGTCCCCAGCCAAGAGAGCCGGCCCAGCGCCGCTGCCGAGTTATAGAGACCAGGGTAAGACAGCAGCAGTCCCGTCCTCAGCCAAGAGCGCCAGCCCAGCGCCGCTGTCGAGTTATAGAGACCAGGGTAAGACAGCAGCAGTCTCGTCCCCAGCCAAGAGGGCCAGCCCAGCGCCGCTGCCGAGTTATAGAGACCAGGGTAAGACAGCAGCAGTCTCGTCCCCAGCCAAGAGCGCCGGCCCAGCGCCGCTGCCGAGTTATAAAGACCAGGGTAAGACAGCAGCAGTCTCGTCCCTAGCCAAGAGCGCCGGCCCAGCGCCGCTGCCGAGTTATAGAGACCAGGGTAAGACAGCAGCAGTCCCGTCTCCGTCCCCAGCCAAGAGCGCCGGCCCAGCGCCGCTGCCGAGTTATAGAGACCACGGTAAGACAGCAGCAGTCTCGTCCCCAGCCAAGAGCGCCGGCCCAGCGCCGCTGCCGAGTTATAGAGACCAGGGTAAGACAGCAGCAGTCCCGTCTCCGTCCCCAGCCAAGAGCGCCGGCCCAGCGCCGCTGCCGAGTTATAGAGACCAGGGTAAGACAGCAGCAGTCTCGTCTCCGTCCCCAGCCAAGAGCGCCAGCCCAGCGCCGCTGCCGAGTTATAGAGACCAGGGTAAGACAGCAGCAGTCTCGTCTCCGTCCCCGTCCCCAGCCAAGAGCGCCGGCCCAGCGCCGCTGCCGAGTTATAGAGACCAGGGTAAGACAGCAGCAGTCTCCGTCTCCGTCCCCGTCCCCAGCCAAGAGCGCCGGCCCAGCGCCGCTGCCGAGTTATAGAGACCAGGGTAAGACAGCAGCAGTCTCGTCTCCGTCCCCAGCCAAGAGCGCCAGCCCAGCGCCGCTGCCGAGTTATAGAGACCAGGGTAAGACAGCAGCAGTCTCGTCTCCAGCCAAGAGCGCCGGCCCAGCGCCGCTGCCGAGTTATAGAGACCAGGGTAAGACACCAGCAGTCTCCGTCCCCAGCCAAGAGCGCCGGCCCAGCGCCGCTGCCGAGTTATAGAGACCAGGGTAAGACAGCAGCAGTCTCGTCTCCGTCCCCAGCCAAGAGCGCCGGCCCAGCGCCGCTGCCGAGTTATAGAGACCAGGGTAAGACAGCAGCAGTCTCCGTCCCCAGCCAAGAGCGCCGGCCCAGCGCCGCTGCCGAGTTATAGAGACCAGGGTAAGACAGCAGCAGTCCCATCTCCGTCCCCAGCCAAGAGCGCCAGCCCAGCGCCGCTGCCGAGTTATAGAGACCAGGGTAAGACAGCAGCAGTCTCGTCCCCAGCCAAGAGCGCCGGCCCAGCGCCGCTGCCGAGTTATAGAGACCAGGGTAAGACAGCAGCAGTCTCGTCCCCAGCCAAGAGCGCCGGCCCAGCGCCGCTGCCGAGTTATAGAGACCAGGGTAAGACAGCAGCAGTCTCCGTCTCCGTCTCCAGCCAAGAGCGCCGGCACAGCGCCGCTGCCGAGTTATAGAGACCACGGTAAGACAGCAGCAGTCCCATCTCCGTCCCCAGCCAAGAGCGCCGGCCCAGCGCCGCTGCCGAGTTATAGAGACCAGGGTAAGACAGCAGCAGTCTCGTCCCCAGCCAAGAGCGCCAGCCCAGCGCCGCTGCCGAGTTATAGAGACCAGGGTAAGACAGCAGCAGTCTCGTCCCCAGCCAAGAGCGCCGGCCCAGCGCCGCTGTCGAGTTATAGAGACCAGGGTAAGACAGCAGCAGTCTCGTCCCCAGCCAAGAGCGCAGGCCCAGCGCCGCTGCCGAGTTATAGAGACCAGGGTAAGACAGCAGCAGTCTCCGTCTCCGTCCCCGTCCCCAGCCAAGAGCGCCGGCCCAGCGCCGCTGCCGAGTTATAGAGACCAGGGTAAGACAGCAGCAGTCCCGTCTCCGTCCCCAGCCAAGAGCGCCGGCCCAGCGCCGCTGTCGAGTTAAAGAGACCAGGGTAAGACAGCAGCAGTCTCGTCCCCAGCCAAGAGCGCAGGCCCAGCGCCGCTGCCGAGTTATAGAGACCAGGGTAAGACAGCAGCAGTCTCGTCCCCAGCCAAGAGCGCCGGCCCAGCGCCGCTGCCGAGTTATAGAGACCAGGGTAAGACAGCAGCAGTCTCCGTCTCCGTCTCCAGCCAAGAGCGCCGGCACAGCGCCGCTGCCGAGTTATAGAGACCACGGTAAGACAGCAGCAGTCCCATCTCCGTCCCCAGCCAAGAGCGCCGGCCCAGCGCCGCTGCCGAGTTATAGAGACCAGGGTAAGACAGCAGCAGTCTCGTCCCCAGCCAAGAGCGCCAGCCCAGCGCCGCTGCCGAGTTATAGAGACCAGGGTAAGACAGCAGCAGTCTCGTCCCCAGCCAAGAGCGCCGGCCCAGCGCCGCTGTCGAGTTATAGAGACCAGGGTAAGACAGCAGCAGTCTCGTCCCCAGCCAAGAGCGCAGGCCCAGCGCCGCTGCCGAGTTATAGAGACCAGGGTAAGACAGCAGCAGTCTCCGTCTCCGTCCCCGTCCCCAGCCAAGAGCGCCGGCCCAGCGCCGCTGCCGAGTTATAGAGACCAGGGTAAGACAGCAGCAGTCCCGTCTCCGTCCCCAGCCAAGAGCGCCGGCCCAGCGCCGCTGTCGAGTTAAAGAGACCAGGGTAAGACAGCAGCAGTCCCGTCTCCTTCCCCAGCCAAGAGCGCCGGCCCAGCGCCGCTGTCGAGTTATAGAGACCAGGGTAAGACAGCAGCAGTCTCCGTCCCCAGCCAAGAGCGCAGGCCCAGCGCCGCTGCCGAGTTATAGAGACCAGGGTAAGACACCAGTTGTCCCGTCTCCGTCCCCAGCCAAGAGCGCCGGCCCAGCGCCGCTGTCGAGTTATAGAGACCAGGGTAAGACACCAGTTGTCCCGTCTCCGTCCCCAGCCAAGAGCGCCAGCCCAGCGCCGCTGCCGAGTTATAGAGACCAGGGTAAGACAGCAGCAGTCTCCGTCCCCAGCCAAGAGCGCCGGCCCAGCGCCGCTGCCGAGTTATAGAGACCAGGGTAAGACAGCAGCAGTCTCGTCTCCGTCCCCAGCCAAGAGCGCCGGCCCAGCGCCGCTGCCGAGTTATAGAGACCACGGTAAGACAGCAGCAGTCTCGTCTCCGTCTCCGTCCCCAGCCAAGAGCGCCGGCCCAGCGCCGCTGTCGAGTTATAGAGACCAGGGTAAGACAGCAGCAGTCTCGTCCCCAGCCAAGAGCGCCGGCCCAGCGCCGCTGCCGAGTTAAAGAGACCAGGGTAAGACAGCAGCAGTCTCCGTCCCCGTTCCCAGCCAAGAGCGCCGGCCCAGCGCCGCTGTCGAGTTATAGAGACCAGGGTAAGACAGCAGCAGTCTCCGTCCCCGTCCCCAGCCAAGAGCGCCGGCCTAGCACCGCTGTCGAGTTATAGAGACCAGGGTAAGACAGCAGCAGTCTCGTCTCCGTCTCCGTCCCCAGCCAAGAGCGCCGGCCCAGCGCCGCTGTCGAGTTATAGAGACCAGGGTAAGACACCAGTTGTCCCGTCTCCGTCCCCAGCCAAGAGCGCCAGCCCAGCGCCGCTGCCGAGTTATAGAAACCAGGGTAAGACAGCAGCAGTCTCGTCTCCGTCCCCAGCCAAGAGCGCCGGCCCAGCGCCGCTGCCGAGTTAAAGAGACCAGGGTAAGACAGCAGCAGTCTCGTCCCCAGCCAAGAGCGCCGGCCCAGCGCCGCTGCCGAGTTATAGAGACCAGGGTAAGACAGCAGCAGTCTCGTCCCCAGCCAAGAGCGCCGGCCCAGCGCCGCTGCCGAGTTATAGAGACCAGGGTAAGACAGCAGCAGTCTCCGTCCCCAGCCAAGAGCGCCGGCCCAGCGCCGCTGCCGAGTTATAGAGACCAGGGTAAGACAGCAGCAGTCTCCGTCCCCAGCCAAGAGCGCCGGCCCAGCGCCGCTGTCGAGTTATAGAGACCAGGGTAAGACAGCAGCAGTCTCCGTCCCCAGCCAAGAGCGCCGGCCCAGCGCCGCTGCCGAGTTATAGAGACCAGGGTAAGACAGCAGCAGTCTCGTCTCCGTCTCCAGCCAAGAGCGCCGGCCCAGCGCCGCTGCCGAGTAATAGAGACCAGGGTAAGACAGCAGCAGTCTCGTCTCCGTCCCCGTCCCCAGCCAAGAGCGCCGGCCCAGCGCCGCTGTCGAGTTATAGAGACCAGGGTAAGACAGCAGCAGTCCCGTCCCCAGCCAAGAGCGCCGGCCCAGCGCCGCTGCCGAGTTATAGAGACCAGGGTAAGACAGCAGCAGTCTCCGTCTCCGTCCCCAGCCAAGAGCGCCAGCCCAGCGCCGCTGCCGAGTTATAGAGACCAGGGTAAGACAGCAGCAGTCTCGTCCCCAGCCAAGAGCGCCGGCCCAGCGCCGCTGCCGAGTTAAAGAGACCAGGGTAAGACAGCAGCAGTCTCGTCCCCAGCCAAGAGCGCCGGCCCAGCGCCGCTGTCGAGTTATAGAGACCAGGGTAAGACAGCAGCAGTCTCGTCCCCAGCCAAGAGCGCCGGCCCAGTGCCGCTGGCGAGTTATAGAGACCAGGGTAAGACAGCAGCAGTCCCGTCCCCGTCCCCAGCCAAGAGCGCCGGCCCAGCGCCGCTGCCGAGTTATAGAGACCAGGGTAAGACAGCAGCAGTCTCGTCTCCGTCCCCAGCCAAGAGCGCCGGCCCAGCGCCGCTGCCGAGTTATAGAGACCAGGGTAAGACAGCAGCAGTCTCGTCCCCAGCCAAGAGCGCCGGCCCAGCGCCGCTGCCGAGTTAAAGAGACCAGGGTAAGACAGCAGCAGTCTCCGTCTCCGTCCCCAGCCAAGAGCGCCGGCCCAGCGCCGCTGCCGAGTTATAGAGACCAGGGTAAGACAGCAGCAGTCTCGTCCCCAGCCAAGAGCGCCGGCCCAGCGCCGCTGCCGAGTTAAAGAGACCAGGGTAAGACAGCAGCAGTCTCCGTCTCCGTCCCCAGCCAAGAGCACCGGCCCAGCGCCGCTGCCGAGTTATGGAGACCAGGGTAAGACAGCAGCAGTCTCGTCCCCAGCCAAGAGCGCCGGCCCAGCGCCGCTGCCGAGTTAAAGAGACCAGGGTAAGACAGCAGCAGTCTCGTCCCCAGCCAAGAGCGCCGGCCCAGCGCCGCTGCCGAGTTAAAGAGACCAGGGTAAGACAGCAGCAGTCTCCGTCTCCGTCCCCAGCCAAGAGCGCCGGCCCAGCGCCGCTGTCGAGTTATAGAGACCAGGGTAAGACAGCAGCAGTCTCGTCTCCGTCCCCGTCCCCAGCCAAGAGCGCCGGCCCAGCGCCGCTGTCGAGTTATAGAGACCAGGGTAAGACAGCAGCAGTCCCGTCCCCAGCCAAGAGCGCCGGCCCAGCGCCGCTGTCGAGTTATAGAGACCAGGGTAAGACAGCAGCAGTCTCCGTCCCCAGCCAAGAGCGCCGGCCCAGCGCCGCTGCCGAGTTATAGAGACCAGGGTAAGACAGCAGCAGTCTCGTCCCCAGCCAAGAGCGCCGGCCCAGCGCCGCTGCCGAGTTATAGAGACCAGGGTAAGACAGCAGCAGTCTCGTCCCCAGCCAAGAGCGCCAGCCCAGCGCCGCTGTCGAGTTATAGAGACCAGGGTAAGACAGCAGCAGTCTCGTCTCCGTCCCCAGCCAAGAGCGCCGGCCCAGCGCCGCTGCCGAGTTATAGAGACCAGGGTAAGACAGCAGCAGTCTCGTCTCCGTCCCCAGCCAAGAGCGCCGGCCCAGCGCCGCTGTCGAGTTATAGAGACCAGGGTAAGACAGCAGCAGTCTCGTCCCCAGCCAAGAGCGCCAGCCCAGCGCCGCTGTCGAGTTATAGAGACCAGGGTAAGACAGCAGCAGTCTCGTCTCCGTCCCCAGCCAAGAGCGCCGGCCCAGCGCCGCTGTCGAGTTATAGAGACCAGGGTAAGACAGCAGTAGTCTCGTCCCCAGCCAAGAGCGCCAGCCCAGCGCCGCTGTCGAGTTATAGAGACCAGGGTAAGACAGCAGCAGTCTCGTCTCCGTCCCCAGCCAAGAGCGCCGGCCCAGCGCCGCTGTCGAGTTATAGAGACCAGGGTAAGACAGCAGCAGTCTCGTCCCCAGCCAAGAGCGCCAGCCCAGCGCCGCTGTCGAGTTATAGAGACCAGGGTAAGACAGCAGCAGTCTCGTCTCCGTCCCCGTCCCCAGCCAAGAGAGCCGGCCCAGCGCCGCTGCCGAGTTATAGAGACCAGGGTAAGACAGCAGCAGTCCCGTCCTCAGCCAAGAGCGCCAGCCCAGCGCCGCTGTCGAGTTATAGAGACCAGGGTAAGACAGCAGCAGTCTCGTCCCCAGCCAAGAGGGCCAGCCCAGCGCCGCTGCCGAGTTATAGAGACCAGGGTAAGACAGCAGCAGTCTCGTCCCCAGCCAAGAGCGCCGGCCCAGCGCCGCTGCCGAGTTATAAAGACCAGGGTAAGACAGCAGCAGTCTCGTCCCTAGCCAAGAGCGCCGGCCCAGCGCCGCTGCCGAGTTATAGAGACCAGGGTAAGACAGCAGCAGTCCCGTCTCCGTCCCCAGCCAAGAGCGCCGGCCCAGCGCCGCTGCCGAGTTATAGAGACCACGGTAAGACAGCAGCAGTCTCGTCCCCAGCCAAGAGCGCCGGCCCAGCGCCGCTGCCGAGTTATAGAGACCAGGGTAAGACAGCAGCAGTCCCGTCTCCGTCCCCAGCCAAGAGCGCCGGCCCAGCGCCGCTGCCGAGTTATAGAGACCAGGGTAAGACAGCAGCAGTCTCGTCTCCGTCCCCAGCCAAGAGCGCCAGCCCAGCGCCGCTGCCGAGTTATAGAGACCAGGGTAAGACAGCAGCAGTCTCGTCTCCGTCCCCGTCCCCAGCCAAGAGCGCCGGCCCAGCGCCGCTGCCGAGTTATAGAGACCAGGGTAAGACAGCAGCAGTCTCCGTCTCCGTCCCCGTCCCCAGCCAAGAGCGCCGGCCCAGCGCCGCTGCCGAGTTATAGAGACCAGGGTAAGACAGCAGCAGTCTCGTCTCCGTCCCCAGCCAAGAGCGCCAGCCCAGCGCCGCTGCCGAGTTATAGAGACCAGGGTAAGACAGCAGCAGTCTCGTCTCCAGCCAAGAGCGCCGGCCCAGCGCCGCTGCCGAGTTATAGAGACCAGGGTAAGACACCAGCAGTCTCCGTCCCCAGCCAAGAGCGCCGGCCCAGCGCCGCTGCCGAGTTATAGAGACCAGGGTAAGACAGCAGCAGTCTCGTCTCCGTCCCCAGCCAAGAGCGCCGGCCCAGCGCCGCTGCCGAGTTATAGAGACCAGGGTAAGACAGCAGCAGTCTCCGTCCCCAGCCAAGAGCGCCGGCCCAGCGCCGCTGCCGAGTTATAGAGACCAGGGTAAGACAGCAGCAGTCCCATCTCCGTCCCCAGCCAAGAGCGCCAGCCCAGCGCCGCTGCCGAGTTATAGAGACCAGGGTAAGACAGCAGCAGTCTCGTCCCCAGCCAAGAGCGCCGGCCCAGCGCCGCTGCCGAGTTATAGAGACCAGGGTAAGACAGCAGCAGTCTCGTCCCCAGCCAAGAGCGCCGGCCCAGCGCCGCTGCCGAGTTATAGAGACCAGGGTAAGACAGCAGCAGTCTCCGTCTCCGTCTCCAGCCAAGAGCGCCGGCACAGCGCCGCTGCCGAGTTATAGAGACCACGGTAAGACAGCAGCAGTCCCATCTCCGTCCCCAGCCAAGAGCGCCGGCCCAGCGCCGCTGCCGAGTTATAGAGACCAGGGTAAGACAGCAGCAGTCTCGTCCCCAGCCAAGAGCGCCAGCCCAGCGCCGCTGCCGAGTTATAGAGACCAGGGTAAGACAGCAGCAGTCTCGTCCCCAGCCAAGAGCGCCGGCCCAGCGCCGCTGTCGAGTTATAGAGACCAGGGTAAGACAGCAGCAGTCTCGTCCCCAGCCAAGAGCGCAGGCCCAGCGCCGCTGCCGAGTTATAGAGACCAGGGTAAGACAGCAGCAGTCTCCGTCTCCGTCCCCGTCCCCAGCCAAGAGCGCCGGCCCAGCGCCGCTGCCGAGTTATAGAGACCAGGGTAAGACAGCAGCAGTCCCGTCTCCGTCCCCAGCCAAGAGCGCCGGCCCAGCGCCGCTGTCGAGTTAAAGAGACCAGGGTAAGACAGCAGCAGTCTCGTCCCCAGCCAAGAGCGCAGGCCCAGCGCCGCTGCCGAGTTATAGAGACCAGGGTAAGACAGCAGCAGTCTCGTCCCCAGCCAAGAGCGCCGGCCCAGCGCCGCTGCCGAGTTATAGAGACCAGGGTAAGACAGCAGCAGTCTCCGTCTCCGTCTCCAGCCAAGAGCGCCGGCACAGCGCCGCTGCCGAGTTATAGAGACCACGGTAAGACAGCAGCAGTCCCATCTCCGTCCCCAGCCAAGAGCGCCGGCCCAGCGCCGCTGCCGAGTTATAGAGACCAGGGTAAGACAGCAGCAGTCTCGTCCCCAGCCAAGAGCGCCAGCCCAGCGCCGCTGCCGAGTTATAGAGACCAGGGTAAGACAGCAGCAGTCTCGTCCCCAGCCAAGAGCGCCGGCCCAGCGCCGCTGTCGAGTTATAGAGACCAGGGTAAGACAGCAGCAGTCTCGTCCCCAGCCAAGAGCGCAGGCCCAGCGCCGCTGCCGAGTTATAGAGACCAGGGTAAGACAGCAGCAGTCTCCGTCTCCGTCCCCGTCCCCAGCCAAGAGCGCCGGCCCAGCGCCGCTGCCGAGTTATAGAGACCAGGGTAAGACAGCAGCAGTCCCGTCTCCGTCCCCAGCCAAGAGCGCCGGCCCAGCGCCGCTGTCGAGTTAAAGAGACCAGGGTAAGACAGCAGCAGTCCCGTCTCCTTCCCCAGCCAAGAGCGCCGGCCCAGCGCCGCTGTCGAGTTATAGAGACCAGGGTAAGACAGCAGCAGTCTCCGTCCCCAGCCAAGAGCGCAGGCCCAGCGCCGCTGCCGAGTTATAGAGACCAGGGTAAGACACCAGTTGTCCCGTCTCCGTCCCCAGCCAAGAGCGCCGGCCCAGCGCCGCTGTCGAGTTATAGAGACCAGGGTAAGACACCAGTTGTCCCGTCTCCGTCCCCAGCCAAGAGCGCCAGCCCAGCGCCGCTGCCGAGTTATAGAGACCAGGGTAAGACAGCAGCAGTCTCCGTCCCCAGCCAAGAGCGCCGGCCCAGCGCCGCTGCCGAGTTATAGAGACCAGGGTAAGACAGCAGCAGTCTCGTCTCCGTCCCCAGCCAAGAGCGCCGGCCCAGCGCCGCTGCCGAGTTATAGAGACCACGGTAAGACAGCAGCAGTCTCGTCTCCGTCTCCGTCCCCAGCCAAGAGCGCCGGCCCAGCGCCGCTGTCGAGTTATAGAGACCAGGGTAAGACAGCAGCAGTCTCGTCCCCAGCCAAGAGCGCCGGCCCAGCGCCGCTGCCGAGTTAAAGAGACCAGGGTAAGACAGCAGCAGTCTCCGTCCCCGTTCCCAGCCAAGAGCGCCGGCCCAGCGCCGCTGTCGAGTTATAGAGACCAGGGTAAGACAGCAGCAGTCTCCGTCCCCGTCCCCAGCCAAGAGCGCCGGCCTAGCACCGCTGTCGAGTTATAGAGACCAGGGTAAGACAGCAGCAGTCTCGTCTCCGTCTCCGTCCCCAGCCAAGAGCGCCGGCCCAGCGCCGCTGTCGAGTTATAGAGACCAGGGTAAGACACCAGTTGTCCCGTCTCCGTCCCCAGCCAAGAGCGCCGGCCCAGCGCCGCTGCCGAGTTATAGAAACCAGGGTAAGACAGCAGCAGTCTCGTCTCCGTCCCCAGCCAAGAGCGCCGGCCCAGCGCCGCTGCCGAGTTAAAGAGACCAGGGTAAGACAGCAGCAGTCTCGTCCCCAGCCAAGAGCGCCGGCCCAGCGCCGCTGCCGAGTTATAGAGACCAGGGTAAGACAGCAGCAGTCTCGTCCCCAGCCAAGAGCGCCGGCCCAGCGCCGCTGCCGAGTTATAGAGACCAGGGTAAGACAGCAGCAGTCTCCGTCCCCAGCCAAGAGCGCCGGCCCAGCGCCGCTGCCGAGTTATAGAGACCAGGGTAAGACAGCAGCAGTCTCCGTCCCCAGCCAAGAGCGCCGGCCCAGCGCCGCTGTCGAGTTATAGAGACCAGGGTAAGACAGCAGCAGTCTCCGTCCCCAGCCAAGAGCGCCGGCCCAGCGCCGCTGCCGAGTTATAGAGACCAGGGTAAGACAGCAGCAGTCTCGTCTCCGTCTCCAGCCAAGAGCGCCGGCCCAGCGCCGCTGCCGAGTAATAGAGACCAGGGTAAGACAGCAGCAGTCTCGTCTCCGTCCCCGTCCCCAGCCAAGAGCGCCGGCCCAGCGCCGCTGTCGAGTTATAGAGACCAGGGTAAGACAGCAGCAGTCCCGTCCCCAGCCAAGAGCGCCGGCCCAGCGCCGCTGCCGAGTTATAGAGACCAGGGTAAGACAGCAGCAGTCTCCGTCTCCGTCCCCAGCCAAGAGCGCCAGCCCAGCGCCGCTGCCGAGTTATAGAGACCAGGGTAAGACAGCAGCAGTCTCGTCCCCAGCCAAGAGCGCCGGCCCAGCGCCGCTGCCGAGTTAAAGAGACCAGGGTAAGACAGCAGCAGTCTCGTCCCCAGCCAAGAGCGCCGGCCCAGCGCCGCTGTCGAGTTATAGAGACCAGGGTAAGACAGCAGCAGTCTCGTCCCCAGCCAAGAGCGCCGGCCCAGCG
The DNA here is from genome assembly GCA_036785665.1 of Chirona hameri. NCBI lineage: Eukaryota > Metazoa > Arthropoda > Thecostraca > Balanomorpha > Balanidae > Chirona > Chirona hameri. Next base: position 32,796 of record JAXIVJ010003041.1, read on the forward strand.
CCGCTGTCGAGTTATAGAGACCAGGGTAAGACAGCAGCAGTCTCGTCTCCGTCCCCAGCCAAGAGCGCCAGCCCAGCGCCGCTGCCGAGTTATAGAGACCAGGGTAAGACAGCAGCAGTCCCGTCTCCGTCCCCAGCCAAGAGCGCCGGCCCAGCGCCGCTGCCGAGTAATAGAGACCAGGGTAAGACAGCAGCAGTCTCGTCTCCGTCCCCAGCCAAAAGCGCCGGCCCAGCGCCGCTGCCGAGTTATAGAGACCAGGGTAAGACAGCAGCAGTCTCGTCTCCGTCCCCGTCCCCAGCCAAGAGCGCCGGCCCAGCGCCGCTGCCGAGTTATAGAGACCAGGGTAAGACAGCAGCAGTCTCGTCTCCGTCCCCGTCCCCAGCCAAGAGCGCCGGCCCAGCGCCGCTGCCGAGTAATAGAGACCAGGGTAAGACAGCAGCAGTCTCGTCCCCAGCCAAGAGCGCCGGCCCAGCGCCGCTGCCGAGTTGTAGAGACCAGGGTAAGACAGCAGCAGTCTCGTCCCCAGCCAAGAGCGCCGGCCCAGCGCCGCTGTCGAGTTATAGAGACCAGGGTAAGACAGCAGCAGTCTCGTCCCCAGCCAAGAGCGCCGGCCCAGCGCCGCTGCCGAGTTATAGAGACCAGGGTAAGACAGCAGCAGTCCCGTCCCCAGCCAAGAGCGCCGGCCCAGCGCCGCTGCCGAGTTATAGAGACCAGGGTAAGACAGCAGCAGTCTCCGTCCCCAGCCAAGAGCGCCGGCCCAGCGCCGCTGTCGAGTTATAGAGACCACGGTAAGACAGCAGCAGTCTCGTCTCCGTCCCCAGCCAAGAGCGCCGGCCCAGCGCCGCTGCCGAGTTATAGAGACCAGGGTAAGACAGCAGCAGTCCCGTCCCAAGCCAAGAGCGCCGGCCCAGCGCCGCTGTCGAGTTATAGAGACCAGGGTAAGACAGCAGCAGTCTCGTCTCCGTCTCCGTCCCCAGCCAAGAGCGCCGGCCCAGCGCCGCTGCCGAGTTATAGAGACCAGGGTAAGACAGCAGCAGTCTCGTCCTCAGCCAAGAGCGCCGGCCCAGCGCCGCTGCCGAGTTATAGAGACCAGGGTAAGACAGCAGCAGTCCCGTCCTCAGCCAAGAGCGCCGGCCCAGCGCCGCTGCCGAGTTATAGAGACCAGGGTAAGACAGCAGCTGTCTCCGTCCCCAGCCAAGAGCGCCGGCCCAGCGTCGCTGTCGAGATATAGAGACCAGGGTAAGACAGCAGCAGTCTCCGTCCCCAGCCAAGAGCGCCGGCCCAGCGCCGCTGCCGAGTTATAGAGACCAGGGTAAGACAGCAGCAGTCTCCGTCTCCGTCCCCAGCCAAGAGCGCCGGCCCAGCGCCGCTGTCGAGTTATAGAGACCAGGGTAAGACAGCAGCAGTCCCGTCCTCAGCCAAGAGCGCCGGCCCAGCGCCGCTGCCGAGTTATAGAGACCAGGGTAAGACAGCAGCAGTCTCCGTCTCCGTCCCCAGCCAAGAGCGCCGGCCCAGCGCCGCTGTCGAGTTATAGAGACCAGGGTAAGACAGCAGCAGTCCCGTCCTCAGCCAAGAGCGCCGGCCCAGCGCCGCTGTCGAGTTATAGAGACCAGGGTAAGACAGCAGCAGTCTCGTCCCCAGCCAAGAGCGCCGGCCCAGTGCCGCTGGCGAGTTATAGAGACCAGGGTAAGACAGCAGCAGTCCCGTCCCCGTCCCCAGCCAAGAGCGCCGGCCCAGCGCCGCTGCCGAGTTATAGAGACCAGGGTAAGACAGCAGCAGTCTCGTCTCCGTCCCCAGCCAAGAGCGCCGGCCCAGCGCCGCTGCCGAGTTATAGAGACCAGGGTAAGACAGCAGCAGTCTCGTCCCCAGCCAAGAGCGCCGGCCCAGCGCCGCTGCCGAGTTAAAGAGACCAGGGTAAGACAGCAGCAGTCTCCGTCTCCGTCCCCAGCCAAGAGCGCCGGCCCAGCGCCGCTGCCGAGTTATAGAGACCAGGGTAAGACAGCAGCAGTCTCGTCCCCAGCCAAGAGCGCCGGCCCAGCGCCGCTGCCGAGTTAAAGAGACCAGGGTAAGACAGCAGCAGTCTCCGTCTCCGTCCCCAGCCAAGAGCACCGGCCCAGCGCCGCTGCCGAGTTATGGAGACCAGGGTAAGACAGCAGCAGTCTCGTCCCCAGCCAAGAGCGCCGGCCCAGCGCCGCTGCCGAGTTAAAGAGACCAGGGTAAGACAGCAGCAGTCTCGTCCCCAGCCAAGAGCGCCGGCCCAGCGCCGCTGCCGAGTTAAAGAGACCAGGGTAAGACAGCAGCAGTCTCCGTCTCCGTCCCCAGCCAAGAGCGCCGGCCCAGCGCCGCTGTCGAGTTATAGAGACCAGGGTAAGACAGCAGCAGTCTCGTCTCCGTCCCCGTCCCCAGCCAAGAGCGCCGGCCCAGCGCCGCTGTCGAGTTATAGAGACCAGGGTAAGACAGCAGCAGTCCCGTCCCCAGCCAAGAGCGCCGGCCCAGCGCCGCTGTCGAGTTATAGAGACCAGGGTAAGACAGCAGCAGTCTCCGTCCCCAGCCAAGAGCGCCGGCCCAGCGCCGCTGCCGAGTTATAGAGACCAGGGTAAGACAGCAGCAGTCTCGTCCCCAGCCAAGAGCGCCGGCCCAGCGCCGCTGCCGAGTTATAGAGACCAGGGTAAGACAGCAGCAGTCTCGTCCCCAGCCAAGAGCGCCAGCCCAGCGCCGCTGTCGAGTTATAGAGACCAGGGTAAGACAGCAGCAGTCTCGTCTCCGTCCCCAGCCAAGAGCGCCGGCCCAGCGCCGCTGCCGAGTTATAGAGACCAGGGTAAGACAGCAGCAGTCTCGTCTCCGTCCCCAGCCAAGAGCGCCGGCCCAGCGCCGCTGTCGAGTTATAGAGACCAGGGTAAGACAGCAGCAGTCTCGTCCCCAGCCAAGAGCGCCAGCCCAGCGCCGCTGTCGAGTTATAGAGACCAGGGTAAGACAGCAGCAGTCTCGTCTCCGTCCCCAGCCAAGAGCGCCGGCCCAGCGCCGCTGTCGAGTTATAGAGACCAGGGTAAGACAGCAGTAGTCTCGTCCCCAGCCAAGAGCGCCAGCCCAGCGCCGCTGTCGAGTTATAGAGACCAGGGTAAGACAGCAGCAGTCTCGTCTCCGTCCCCAGCCAAGAGCGCCGGCCCAGCGCCGCTGTCGAGTTATAGAGACCAGGGTAAGACAGCAGCAGTCTCGTCCCCAGCCAAGAGCGCCAGCCCAGCGCCGCTGTCGAGTTATAGAGACCAGGGTAAGACAGCAGCAGTCTCGTCTCCGTCCCCGTCCCCAGCCAAGAGAGCCGGCCCAGCGCCGCTGCCGAGTTATAGAGACCAGGGTAAGACAGCAGCAGTCCCGTCCTCAGCCAAGAGCGCCAGCCCAGCGCCGCTGTCGAGTTATAGAGACCAGGGTAAGACAGCAGCAGTCTCGTCCCCAGCCAAGAGGGCCAGCCCAGCGCCGCTGCCGAGTTATAGAGACCAGGGTAAGACAGCAGCAGTCTCGTCCCCAGCCAAGAGCGCCGGCCCAGCGCCGCTGCCGAGTTATAAAGACCAGGGTAAGACAGCAGCAGTCTCGTCCCTAGCCAAGAGCGCCGGCCCAGCGCCGCTGCCGAGTTATAGAGACCAGGGTAAGACAGCAGCAGTCCCGTCTCCGTCCCCAGCCAAGAGCGCCGGCCCAGCGCCGCTGCCGAGTTATAGAGACCACGGTAAGACAGCAGCAGTCTCGTCCCCAGCCAAGAGCGCCGGCCCAGCGCCGCTGCCGAGTTATAGAGACCAGGGTAAGACAGCAGCAGTCCCGTCTCCGTCCCCAGCCAAGAGCGCCGGCCCAGCGCCGCTGCCGAGTTATAGAGACCAGGGTAAGACAGCAGCAGTCTCGTCTCCGTCCCCAGCCAAGAGCGCCAGCCCAGCGCCGCTGCCGAGTTATAGAGACCAGGGTAAGACAGCAGCAGTCTCGTCTCCGTCCCCGTCCCCAGCCAAGAGCGCCGGCCCAGCGCCGCTGCCGAGTTATAGAGACCAGGGTAAGACAGCAGCAGTCTCCGTCTCCGTCCCCGTCCCCAGCCAAGAGCGCCGGCCCAGCGCCGCTGCCGAGTTATAGAGACCAGGGTAAGACAGCAGCAGTCTCGTCTCCGTCCCCAGCCAAGAGCGCCAGCCCAGCGCCGCTGCCGAGTTATAGAGACCAGGGTAAGACAGCAGCAGTCTCGTCTCCAGCCAAGAGCGCCGGCCCAGCGCCGCTGCCGAGTTATAGAGACCAGGGTAAGACACCAGCAGTCTCCGTCCCCAGCCAAGAGCGCCGGCCCAGCGCCGCTGCCGAGTTATAGAGACCAGGGTAAGACAGCAGCAGTCTCGTCTCCGTCCCCAGCCAAGAGCGCCGGCCCAGCGCCGCTGCCGAGTTATAGAGACCAGGGTAAGACAGCAGCAGTCTCCGTCCCCAGCCAAGAGCGCCGGCCCAGCGCCGCTGCCGAGTTATAGAGACCAGGGTAAGACAGCAGCAGTCCCATCTCCGTCCCCAGCCAAGAGCGCCAGCCCAGCGCCGCTGCCGAGTTATAGAGACCAGGGTAAGACAGCAGCAGTCTCGTCCCCAGCCAAGAGCGCCGGCCCAGCGCCGCTGCCGAGTTATAGAGACCAGGGTAAGACAGCAGCAGTCTCGTCCCCAGCCAAGAGCGCCGGCCCAGCGCCGCTGCCGAGTTATAGAGACCAGGGTAAGACAGCAGCAGTCTCCGTCTCCGTCTCCAGCCAAGAGCGCCGGCACAGCGCCGCTGCCGAGTTATAGAGACCACGGTAAGACAGCAGCAGTCCCATCTCCGTCCCCAGCCAAGAGCGCCGGCCCAGCGCCGCTGCCGAGTTATAGAGACCAGGGTAAGACAGCAGCAGTCTCGTCCCCAGCCAAGAGCGCCAGCCCAGCGCCGCTGCCGAGTTATAGAGACCAGGGTAAGACAGCAGCAGTCTCGTCCCCAGCCAAGAGCGCCGGCCCAGCGCCGCTGTCGAGTTATAGAGACCAGGGTAAGACAGCAGCAGTCTCGTCCCCAGCCAAGAGCGCAGGCCCAGCGCCGCTGCCGAGTTATAGAGACCAGGGTAAGACAGCAGCAGTCTCCGTCTCCGTCCCCGTCCCCAGCCAAGAGCGCCGGCCCAGCGCCGCTGCCGAGTTATAGAGACCAGGGTAAGACAGCAGCAGTCCCGTCTCCGTCCCCAGCCAAGAGCGCCGGCCCAGCGCCGCTGTCGAGTTAAAGAGACCAGGGTAAGACAGCAGCAGTCTCGTCCCCAGCCAAGAGCGCAGGCCCAGCGCCGCTGCCGAGTTATAGAGACCAGGGTAAGACAGCAGCAGTCTCGTCCCCAGCCAAGAGCGCCGGCCCAGCGCCGCTGCCGAGTTATAGAGACCAGGGTAAGACAGCAGCAGTCTCCGTCTCCGTCTCCAGCCAAGAGCGCCGGCACAGCGCCGCTGCCGAGTTATAGAGACCACGGTAAGACAGCAGCAGTCCCATCTCCGTCCCCAGCCAAGAGCGCCGGCCCAGCGCCGCTGCCGAGTTATAGAGACCAGGGTAAGACAGCAGCAGTCTCGTCCCCAGCCAAGAGCGCCAGCCCAGCGCCGCTGCCGAGTTATAGAGACCAGGGTAAGACAGCAGCAGTCTCGTCCCCAGCCAAGAGCGCCGGCCCAGCGCCGCTGTCGAGTTATAGAGACCAGGGTAAGACAGCAGCAGTCTCGTCCCCAGCCAAGAGCGCAGGCCCAGCGCCGCTGCCGAGTTATAGAGACCAGGGTAAGACAGCAGCAGTCTCCGTCTCCGTCCCCGTCCCCAGCCAAGAGCGCCGGCCCAGCGCCGCTGCCGAGTTATAGAGACCAGGGTAAGACAGCAGCAGTCCCGTCTCCGTCCCCAGCCAAGAGCGCCGGCCCAGCGCCGCTGTCGAGTTAAAGAGACCAGGGTAAGACAGCAGCAGTCCCGTCTCCTTCCCCAGCCAAGAGCGCCGGCCCAGCGCCGCTGTCGAGTTATAGAGACCAGGGTAAGACAGCAGCAGTCTCCGTCCCCAGCCAAGAGCGCAGGCCCAGCGCCGCTGCCGAGTTATAGAGACCAGGGTAAGACACCAGTTGTCCCGTCTCCGTCCCCAGCCAAGAGCGCCGGCCCAGCGCCGCTGTCGAGTTATAGAGACCAGGGTAAGACACCAGTTGTCCCGTCTCCGTCCCCAGCCAAGAGCGCCAGCCCAGCGCCGCTGCCGAGTTATAGAGACCAGGGTAAGACAGCAGCAGTCTCCGTCCCCAGCCAAGAGCGCCGGCCCAGCGCCGCTGCCGAGTTATAGAGACCAGGGTAAGACAGCAGCAGTCTCGTCTCCGTCCCCAGCCAAGAGCGCCGGCCCAGCGCCGCTGCCGAGTTATAGAGACCACGGTAAGACAGCAGCAGTCTCGTCTCCGTCTCCGTCCCCAGCCAAGAGCGCCGGCCCAGCGCCGCTGTCGAGTTATAGAGACCAGGGTAAGACAGCAGCAGTCTCGTCCCCAGCCAAGAGCGCCGGCCCAGCGCCGCTGCCGAGTTAAAGAGACCAGGGTAAGACAGCAGCAGTCTCCGTCCCCGTTCCCAGCCAAGAGCGCCGGCCCAGCGCCGCTGTCGAGTTATAGAGACCAGGGTAAGACAGCAGCAGTCTCCGTCCCCGTCCCCAGCCAAGAGCGCCGGCCTAGCACCGCTGTCGAGTTATAGAGACCAGGGTAAGACAGCAGCAGTCTCGTCTCCGTCTCCGTCCCCAGCCAAGAGCGCCGGCCCAGCGCCGCTGTCGAGTTATAGAGACCAGGGTAAGACACCAGTTGTCCCGTCTCCGTCCCCAGCCAAGAGCGCCGGCCCAGCGCCGCTGCCGAGTTATAGAAACCAGGGTAAGACAGCAGCAGTCTCGTCTCCGTCCCCAGCCAAGAGCGCCGGCCCAGCGCCGCTGCCGAGTTAAAGAGACCAGGGTAAGACAGCAGCAGTCTCGTCCCCAGCCAAGAGCGCCGGCCCAGCGCCGCTGCCGAGTTATAGAGACCAGGGTAAGACAGCAGCAGTCTCGTCCCCAGCCAAGAGCGCCGGCCCAGCGCCGCTGCCGAGTTATAGAGACCAGGGTAAGACAGCAGCAGTCTCCGTCCCCAGCCAAGAGCGCCGGCCCAGCGCCGCTGCCGAGTTATAGAGACCAGGGTAAGACAGCAGCAGTCTCCGTCCCCAGCCAAGAGCGCCGGCCCAGCGCCGCTGTCGAGTTATAGAGACCAGGGTAAGACAGCAGCAGTCTCCGTCCCCAGCCAAGAGCGCCGGCCCAGCGCCGCTGCCGAGTTATAGAGACCAGGGTAAGACAGCAGCAGTCTCGTCTCCGTCTCCAGCCAAGAGCGCCGGCCCAGCGCCGCTGCCGAGTAATAGAGACCAGGGTAAGACAGCAGCAGTCTCGTCTCCGTCCCCGTCCCCAGCCAAGAGCGCCGGCCCAGCGCCGCTGTCGAGTTATAGAGACCAGGGTAAGACAGCAGCAGTCCCGTCCCCAGCCAAGAGCGCCGGCCCAGCGCCGCTGCCGAGTTATAGAGACCAGGGTAAGACAGCAGCAGTCTCCGTCTCCGTCCCCAGCCAAGAGCGCCAGCCCAGCGCCGCTGCCGAGTTATAGAGACCAGGGTAAGACAGCAGCAGTCTCGTCCCCAGCCAAGAGCGCCGGCCCAGCGCCGCTGCCGAGTTAAAGAGACCAGGGTAAGACAGCAGCAGTCTCGTCCCCAGCCAAGAGCGCCGGCCCAGCGCCGCTGTCGAGTTATAGAGACCAGGGTAAGACAGCAGCAGTCTCGTCCCCAGCCAAGAGCGCCGGCCCAGCGCCGCTGTCGAGTTATAGAGACCAGGGTAAGACAGCAGCAGTCTCGTCTCCGTCCCCAGCCAAGAGCGCCAGCCCAGCGCCGCTGCCGAGTTATAGAGACCAGGGTAAGACAGCAGCAGTCCCGTCTCCGTCCCCAGCCAAGAGCGCCGGCCCAGCGCCGCTGCCGAGTAATAGAGACCAGGGTAAGACAGCAGCAGTCTCGTCTCCGTCCCCAGCCAAAAGCGCCGGCCCAGCGCCGCTGCCGAGTTATAGAGACCAGGGTAAGACAGCAGCAGTCTCGTCTCCGTCCCCGTCCCCAGCCAAGAGCGCCGGCCCAGCGCCGCTGCCGAGTTATAGAGACCAGGGTAAGACAGCAGCAGTCTCGTCTCCGTCCCCGTCCCCAGCCAAGAGCGCCGGCCCAGCGCCGCTGCCGAGTAATAGAGACCAGGGTAAGACAGCAGCAGTCTCGTCCCCAGCCAAGAGCGCCGGCCCAGCGCCGCTGCCGAGTTGTAGAGACCAGGGTAAGACAGCAGCAGTCTCGTCCCCAGCCAAGAGCGCCGGCCCAGCGCCGCTGTCGAGTTATAGAGACCAGGGTAAGACAGCAGCAGTCTCGTCCCCAGCCAAGAGCGCCGGCCCAGCGCCGCTGCCGAGTTATAGAGACCAGGGTAAGACAGCAGCAGTCCCGTCCCCAGCCAAGAGCGCCGGCCCAGCGCCGCTGCCGAGTTATAGAGACCAGGGTAAGACAGCAGCAGTCTCCGTCCCCAGCCAAGAGCGCCGGCCCAGCGCCGCTGTCGAGTTATAGAGACCACGGTAAGACAGCAGCAGTCTCGTCTCCGTCCCCAGCCAAGAGCGCCGGCCCAGCGCCGCTGCCGAGTTATAGAGACCAGGGTAAGACAGCAGCAGTCCCGTCCCAAGCCAAGAGCGCCGGCCCAGCGCCGCTGTCGAGTTATAGAGACCAGGGTAAGACAGCAGCAGTCTCGTCTCCGTCTCCGTCCCCAGCCAAGAGCGCCGGCCCAGCGCCGCTGCCGAGTTATAGAGACCAGGGTAAGACAGCAGCAGTCTCGTCCTCAGCCAAGAGCGCCGGCCCAGCGCCGCTGCCGAGTTATAGAGACCAGGGTAAGACAGCAGCAGTCCCGTCCTCAGCCAAGAGCGCCGGCCCAGCGCCGCTGCCGAGTTATAGAGACCAGGGTAAGACAGCAGCTGTCTCCGTCCCCAGCCAAGAGCGCCGGCCCAGCGTCGCTGTCGAGATATAGAGACCAGGGTAAGACAGCAGCAGTCTCCGTCCCCAGCCAAGAGCGCCGGCCCAGCGCCGCTGCCGAGTTATAGAGACCAGGGTAAGACAGCAGCAGTCTCCGTCTCCGTCCCCAGCCAAGAGCGCCGGCCCAGCGCCGCTGTCGAGTTATAGAGACCAGGGTAAGACAGCAGCAGTCCCGTCCTCAGCCAAGAGCGCCGGCCCAGCGCCGCTGCCGAGTTATAGAGACCAGGGTAAGACAGCAGCAGTCTCCGTCTCCGTCCCCAGCCAAGAGCGCCGGCCCAGCGCCGCTGTCGAGTTATAGAGACCAGGGTAAGACAGCAGCAGTCCCGTCCTCAGCCAAGAGCGCCGGCCCAGCGCCGCTGCCGAGTTATAGAGACCAGGGTAAGACAGCAGCAGTCTCCGTCCCCAGCCAAGAGCGCCGGCCCAGCGCCGCTGTCGAGATATAGAGACCACGGTAAGACAGCAGCAGTCTCCGTCCCCGTCCCCAGCCAAGAGCGCCGGCCCAGCGCCGCTGCCGAGTTATAGAGACCAGGGTAAGACACCAGCAGTCTCCGTCCCCAGCCAAGAGCGCCGGCCCAGCGCCGCTGTCGAGTTATAGAGACCAGGGTAAGACAGCAGCAGTCTCCGTCTCCGTCTCCGTCCCCAGCCAAGAGCGCCGGCCCAGCGCCGCTGCCGAGTTATAGAGACCAGGGTAAGACAGCAGCAGTCCCGTCTCCGTCCCCAGCCAAGAGCGCCGGCCCAGCGCCGCTGTCGAGATATAGAGACCACGGTAAGACAGCAGCAGTCTCCGTCCCCGTCCCCAGCCAAGAGCGCCGGCCCAGCGCCGCTGCCGAGTTATAGAGACCAGGGTAAGACAGCAGCAGTCTCGTCTCCGTCCCCGTCCCCAGCCAAGAGCGCCGGCCCAGCGCCGCTGCCGAGTTATAGAGACCAGGGTAAGACAGCAGCAGTTTCCGTCTCCGTCCCCAGCCAAGAGCGCCGGCCCAGCGCCGCTGCCGAGTTATAGAGACCACGGTAAGACAGCAGCAGTCTCGTCTCCGTCCCCAGCCAAGAGCGCCGGCCCAGCGCCGCTGCCGAGTTATAGAGACCAGGGTAAGACAGCAGCAGTCCCGTCTCCGTCCCCAGCCAAGAGCGCCGGCCCAGCGCCGCTGCCGAGTTATAGAGACCAGGGTAAGACAGCAGCAGTCTCCGTCCCCAGCCAAGAGCGCCGGCCCAGCGCCGCTGCCGAGTTATAGAGACCAGGGTAAGACAGCAGCAGTCTCCGTCCCCGTCCCCAGCCAAGAGCGCCGGCCCAGCGCCGCTGCCGAGTTATAGAGACCAGGGTAAGACAGCAGCAGTCTCGTCTCCGTCCCCGTCCCCAGCCAAGAGCGCCGGCCTAGCGCCGCTGTCGAGATATAGAGACCAGGGTAAGACAGCAGCAGTCCCGTCTCCGTCCCCAGCCAAGAGCGCCGGCCCAGCGCCGCTGCCGAGTTATAGAGACCAGGGTAAGACAGCAGCAGTCTCGTCCCCAGACAAGAGCGCCGGCCCAGCGCCGCTGTCGAGTTATAGAGACCAGGGTAAGACAGCAGCAGTCTCGTCTCCGTCCCCGTCCCCAGCCAAGAGCGCCGGCCCAGCGCCGCTGCCGAGTTATAGAGACCAGGGTAAGACAGCAGCAGTCTCGTCCCCAGCCAAGAGCGCCGGCCCAGCGCCGCTGCCGAGTTAAAGAGACCAGGGCAAGACAGCAGCAGTCCCGTCTCCGTCCCCAGCCAAGAGCGCCGGCCCAGCGCCGCTGCCGAGTTATAGAGACCAGGGTAAGACAGCAGCAGTCTCGTCTCCGTCCCCAGCCAAGAGCGCCGGCCCAGCGCCGCTGCCGAGTTATAGAGACCAGGGTAAGACAGCAGCAGTCTCGTCTCCGTCCCCAGCCAAGAGCGCCGGCCCAGCGCCGCTGTCGAGTTATAGAGACCACGGTAAGACAGCAGCAGTCTCCGTCCTCAGCCAAGAGCGCCGGCCCAGCGCCGCTGTCGAGTTATAGAGACCAGGGTAAGACAGCAGCAGTCCCGTCTCCGTCCCCAGCCACGAGCGCCGGCCCAGCGCCGCTGTCGAGTTAAAGAGACCAGGGTAAGACAGCAGCAGTCTCGTCCCCAGCCAAGAGCGCCGGCCCAGCGCCGCTGCCGAGTTATAGAGACCAGGGTAAGACACCAGCAGTCTCCGTCCCCAGCCAAGAGCGCCGGCCCAGCGCCGCTGCCGAGTTATAGAGACCAGGGTAAGACACTAGTTGTCCCGTCTCCGTCCCCAGCCAAGAGCGCCGGCCCAGCGCCGCTGCCGAGTTATAGAGACCAGGGTAAGACAGCAGCAGTCTCCGTCTCCGTCCCCGTCCCCAGCCAAGAGCGCCGGCCCAGCGCCGCTGCCGAGTTATAGAGACCAGGGTAAGGCAGCAGCAGTCCCGTCTCCGTCCCCAGCCAAGAGCGCCGGCCCAGCGCCGCTGTCGAGTTATAGAGACCAGGGTAAGACAGCAGCAGTCTCGTCCCCAGCCAAGAGCGCCAGCCCAGCGCCGCTGTCGAGTTATAGAGACCAGGGTAAGACAGCAGCAGTCTCCGTCCCCAGCCAAGAGCGCCGGCCCAGCGCCGCTGCCGAGTTATAGAGACCAGGGTAAGACAGCAGCAGTCTCGTCCCCAGCCAAGAGCGCCGGCCCAGCGCCGCTGTCGAGTTATAGAGACCAGGGTAAGACAGCAGCAGTCTCCGTCCCCAGCCAAGAGCGCCGGCCCAGCGCCGCTGCCGAGTTATAGAGACCAGGGTAAGACAGCAGCAGTCTCCGTCCCCAGCCAAGAGCGCCGGCCCAGCGCCGCTGCCGAGTTATAGAGACCAGGGTAAGACAGCAGCAGTCTCGTCCCCAGCCAAGAGCGCCGGCCCAGCGCCGCTGTCGAGTTATAGAGACCAGGGTAAGACAGCAGCAGTCCCGTCTCCAGCCAAGAGCGCCGGCCCAGCGCCGCTGCCGAGTTATAGAGACCAGGGTAAGACAGCAGCAGTCCCGTCCCCAGCCAAGAGCGCCGGCCCAGCGCCGCTGCCGAGTTATAGAGACCAGGGTAAGACAGCAGCAGTCCCGTCTCCGTCCCCAGCCAAGAGCGCCGGCCCAGCGCCGCTGTCGAGTTATATAGACCACGGTAAGACAGCAGCAGTCTCCGTCCCCAGCCAAGAGCGCCGGCCCAGCGCCGCTGCCGAGTTATAGAGACCAGGGTAAGACAGCAGCAGTCCCGTCTCCGTCCCCAGCCAAGAGCGCCAGCCCAGCGCCGCTGCCGAGTTATAGAGACCAGGGTAAGACAGCAGCAGTCTCCGTCCCCAGCCAAGAGCGCCGGCCCAGCGCCGCTGCCGAGTTATAGAGACCAGGGTAAGACAGCAGCAGTCCCGTCCCCAGCCAAGAGCGCCGGCCCAGCGCCGCTGCCGAGTTATAGAGACCAGGGTAAGACAGCAGCAGTCCCGTCTCCGTCCCCAGCCAAGAGCGCCGGCCCAGCGCCGCTGTCGAGTTATAGAGACCAGGGTAAGACAGCAGCAGTCTCGTCTCCGTCTCCAGCCAAGAGCGCCGGCCCAGCGCCGCTGTCGAGTTATAGAGACCAGGGTAAGACAGCAGCAGTCTCCGTCCCCAGCCAAGAGCGCCGGCCCAGCGCCGCTGCCGAGTTATAGAGACCAGGGTAAGACAGCAGCAGTCCCGTCCCCAGCCAAGAGCGCCGGCCCAGCGCCGCTGCCGAGTTATAGAGACCAGGGTAAGACAGCAGCAGTCCCGTCTCCGTCCCCAGCCAAGAGCGCCGGCCCAGCGCCGCTGTCGAGTTATAGAGACCAGGGTAAGACAGCAGCAGTCTCGTCTCCGTCTCCAGCCAAGAGCGCCGGCCCAGCGCCGCTGTTGAGTTATAGAGACCAGGGTAAGACAGCAGCAGTCTCGTCTCCGTCCCCAGCCAAGAGCGCCGGCCCAGCGCCGCTGCCGAGTTATAGAGACCAGGGTAAGACACCAGTTGTCCCGTCTCCGTCCCCAGCCAAGAGCGCCGGCCCAGCGCCGCTGTCGAGATATAGAGACCAGGGTAAGACAGCAGCAGTCTCGTCCCCAGCCAAGAGCGCCGGCCCAGCGCCGCTGCCGAGTTATAGAGACCAGGGTAAGACAGCAGCAGTCTCGTCCCCAGCCAAGAGCGCCGGCCCAGCGCCGCTGTCGAGTTATAGAGACCAGGGTAAGACAGCAGCAGTCTCCGTCCCCGTTCCCAGCCAAGAGCGCCGGCCCAGCGCCGCTGCCGAGTTATAGAGACCAGGGTAAGACAGCAGCAGTCTCCGTCCCCAGCCAAGAGCGCCGGCCCAGCGCCGCTGTCGAGTTAAAGAGACCAGGGTAAGACAGCAGCAGTCTCCGTCTCCGCCCCCAGCCAAGTGCGCCGGCCCAGCGCCGCTGCCGAGTTATAGAGACCAGGGTAAGACAGCAGCAGTCTCGTCTCCGTCCCCGTCCCCAGCCAAGAGCGCCGGCCCAGCGCCGCTGCCGAGTTATAGAGACCAGGGTAAGACACCAGTTGTCCCGTCTCCGTCCCCAGCCAAGAGCGCCGGCCCAGCGCCGCTGCGAGATATAGAGACCAGGGTAAGACAGCAGCAGTCTCGTCCCCAGCCAAGAGCGCCGGCCCAGCGCCGCTGCCGAGTTATAGAGACCAGGGTAAGACAGCAGCAGTCTCCGTCTCCGTCTCCGTCCCCAGCCAAGAGCGCCAGCCCAGCGCCGCTGTCGAGTTATAGAGACCAGGGTAAGACAGCAGCAGTCTCGTCCCCAGCCAAGAGCGCCGGCCCAGCGCCGCTGCCGAGTTATAGAGACCAGGATAAGACAGCAGCAGTCTCGTCTCCGTCCCCAGCCAAGAGCGCCGGCCCAGCGCCGCTGTCGAGTTATAGAGACCAGGGTAAGACAGCAGCAGTCTCGTCCCCAGCCAAGAGCGCCGGCCCAGCGCCGCTGCCGAGTTATAGAGACCAGGGTAAGACAGCAGCAGTCTCGTCTCCGTCTCCGTCCCCAGCCAAGAGCGCCGGCCCAGCGCCGCTGCCGAGTTATAGAGACCAGGGTAAGACAGCAGCAGTCTCGTTCCCAGCCAAGAGCGCCGGCCCAGCGCCGCTGCCGAGTTATAGAGACCAGGGTAAGACAGCAGCAGTCTCGTCCCCAGCCAAGAGCGCCGGCCCAGCGCCGCTGTCGAGTTATAGAGACCAGGGTAAGACAGCAGCAGTCTCCGTCCCTATTCCCAGCCAAGAGCGCCGGCCCAGCGCCGCTGCCGAGTTATAGAGACCAGGGTAAGACAGCAGCAGTCTCGTCCCCAGCCAAGAGCGCCGGCCCAGCGCCGCTGTCGAGTTATAGAGACCAGGGTAAGACAGCAGCAGTCTCCGTCCCCGTTCCCAGCCAAGAGCGCCGGCCCAGCGCCGCTGCCGAGTTATAGAGACCAGGGTAAGACAGCAGCAGTCTCGTCCCCAGCCAAGAGCGCCAGCCCAGCGCCGCTGTCGAGTTATAGAGACCAGGGTAAGACAGCAGCAGTCTCGTCCCCAGCCAAGAGCGCCGGCCCAGCGCCGCTGCCGAGTTATAGAGACCAGGGTAAGACAGCAGCAGTCTCGTCTCCGTCCCCAGCCAAGAGCGCCGGCCCAGCGCCGCTGTCGAGTTATAGAGACCAGGGTAAGACAGCAGCAGTCTCGTTCCCAGCCAAGAGCGCCGGCCCAGCGCCGCTGCCGAGTTATAGAGACCAGGGTAAGACAGCAGCAGTCTCGTCTCCGTCTCCGTCCCCAGCCAAGAGCGCCGGCCCAGCGCCGCTGCCGAGTTATAGAGACCAGGGTAAGACAGCAGCAGTCTCGTCCCCAGCCAAGAGCGCCGGCCCAGCGCCGCTGCCGAGTTATAGAGACCAGGGTAAGACAGCAGCAGTCTCGTCCCCAGCCAAGAGCGCCGGCCCAGCGCCGCTGTCGAGTTATAGAGACCAGGGTAAGACAGCAGCAGTCTCCGTCCCCATTCCCAGCCAAGAGCGCCGGCCCAGCGCCGCTGCCGAGTTATAGAGACCAGGGTAAGACAGCAGCAGTCTCGTCCCCAGCCAAGAGCGCCGGCCCAGCGCCGCTGCCGAGTTATAGAGACCAGGGTAAGACAGCAGCAGTCTCCGTCCCCAGCCAAGAGCGCCGGCCCAGCGCCGCTGCCGAGTTATAGAGACCAGGGTAAGACAGCAGCAGTCTCCGTCCCCGTTCCCAGCCAAGAGCGCCGGCCCAGCGCCGCTGTCGAGATATAGAGACCAGGGTAAGACAGCAGCAGTCTCCGTCCCCAGCCAAGAGCGCCGGCCCAGCGCCGCTGCCGAGTTATAGAGACCAGGGTAAGACAGCAGCAGTCTCCGTCCCCAGCCAAGAGCGCCGGCCCAGCGCCGCTGTCGAGTTATAGAGACCAGGGTAAGACAGCAGCAGTCTCCGTCCCCAGCCAAGAGCGCCGGCCCAGCGCCGCTGCCGAGTTATAGAGACCAGGGTAAGACAGCAGCAGTCTCGTCTCCGTCTCCAGCCAAGAGCGCCGGCCCAGCGCCGCTGCCGAGTAATAGAGACCAGGGTAAGACAGCAGCAGTCTCGTCTCCGTCCCCGTCCCCAGCCAAGAGCGCCGGCCCAGCGCCGCTGTCGAGTTATAGAGACCAGGGTAAGACAGCAGCAGTCCCGTCCCCAGCCAAGAGCGCCGGCCCAGCGCCGCTGCCGAGTTATAGAGACCAGGGTAAGACAGCAGCAGTCTCCGTCTCCGTCCCCAGCCAAGAGCGCCAGCCCAGCGCCGCTGCCGAGTTATAGAGACCAGGGTAAGACAGCAGCAGTCTCGTCCCCAGCCAAGAGCGCCGGCCCAGCGCCGCTGCCGAGTTAAAGAGACCAGGGTAAGACAGCAGCAGTCTCGTCTCCGTCCCCAGCCAAGAGCGCCAGCCCAGCGCCGCTGCCGAGTTATAGAGACCAGGGTAAGACAGCAGCAGTCCCGTCTCCGTCCCCAGCCAAGAGCGCCGGCCCAGCGCCGCTGCCGAGTAATAGAGACCAGGGTAAGACAGCAGCAGTCTCGTCTCCGTCCCCAGCCAAAAGCGCCGGCCCAGCGCCGCTGCCGAGTTATAGAGACCAGGGTAAGACAGCAGCAGTCTCGTCTCCGTCCCCGTCCCCAGCCAAGAGCGCCGGCCCAGCGCCGCTGCCGAGTTATAGAGACCAGGGTAAGACAGCAGCAGTCTCGTCTCCGTCCCCGTCCCCAGCCAAGAGCGCCGGCCCAGCGCCGCTGCCGAGTAATAGAGACCAGGGTAAGACAGCAGCAGTCTCGTCCCCAGCCAAGAGCGCCGGCCCAGCGCCGCTGCCGAGTTGTAGAGACCAGGGTAAGACAGCAGCAGTCTCGTCCCCAGCCAAGAGCGCCGGCCCAGCGCCGCTGTCGAGTTATAGAGACCAGGGTAAGACAGCAGCAGTCTCGTCCCCAGCCAAGAGCGCCGGCCCAGCGCCGCTGCCGAGTTATAGAGACCAGGGTAAGACAGCAGCAGTCCCGTCCCCAGCCAAGAGCGCCGGCCCAGCGCCGCTGCCGAGTTATAGAGACCAGGGTAAGACAGCAGCAGTCTCCGTCCCCAGCCAAGAGCGCCGGCCCAGCGCCGCTGTCGAGTTATAGAGACCACGGTAAGACAGCAGCAGTCTCGTCTCCGTCCCCAGCCAAGAGCGCCGGCCCAGCGCCGCTGCCGAGTTATAGAGACCAGGGTAAGACAGCAGCAGTCCCGTCCCAAGCCAAGAGCGCCGGCCCAGCGCCGCTGTCGAGTTATAGAGACCAGGGTAAGACAGCAGCAGTCTCGTCTCCGTCTCCGTCCCCAGCCAAGAGCGCCGGCCCAGCGCCGCTGCCGAGTTATAGAGACCAGGGTAAGACAGCAGCAGTCTCGTCCTCAGCCAAGAGCGCCGGCCCAGCGCCGCTGCCGAGTTATAGAGACCAGGGTAAGACAGCAGCAGTCCCGTCCTCAGCCAAGAGCGCCGGCCCAGCGCCGCTGCCGAGTTATAGAGACCAGGGTAAGACAGCAGCTGTCTCCGTCCCCAGCCAAGAGCGCCGGCCCAGCGTCGCTGTCGAGATATAGAGACCAGGGTAAGACAGCAGCAGTCTCCGTCCCCAGCCAAGAGCGCCGGCCCAGCGCCGCTGCCGAGTTATAGAGACCAGGGTAAGACAGCAGCAGTCTCCGTCTCCGTCCCCAGCCAAGAGCGCCGGCCCAGCGCCGCTGTCGAGTTATAGAGACCAGGGTAAGACAGCAGCAGTCCCGTCCTCAGCCAAGAGCGCCGGCCCAGCGCCGCTGCCGAGTTATAGAGACCAGGGTAAGACAGCAGCAGTCTCCGTCTCCGTCCCCAGCCAAGAGCGCCGGCCCAGCGCCGCTGTCGAGTTATAGAGACCAGGGTAAGACAGCAGCAGTCCCGTCCTCAGCCAAGAGCGCCGGCCCAGCGCCGCTGCCGAGTTATAGAGACCAGGGTAAGACAGCAGCAGTCTCCGTCCCCAGCCAAGAGCGCCGGCCCAGCGCCGCTGTCGAGATATAGAGACCACGGTAAGACAGCAGCAGTCTCCGTCCCCGTCCCCAGCCAAGAGCGCCGGCCCAGCGCCGCTGCCGAGTTATAGAGACCAGGGTAAGACACCAGCAGTCTCCGTCCCCAGCCAAGAGCGCCGGCCCAGCGCCGCTGTCGAGTTATAGAGACCAGGGTAAGACAGCAGCAGTCTCCGTCTCCGTCTCCGTCCCCAGCCAAGAGCGCCGGCCCAGCGCCGCTGCCGAGTTATAGAGACCAGGGTAAGACAGCAGCAGTCCCGTCTCCGTCCCCAGCCAAGAGCGCCGGCCCAGCGCCGCTGTCGAGATATAGAGACCACGGTAAGACAGCAGCAGTCTCCGTCCCCGTCCCCAGCCAAGAGCGCCGGCCCAGCGCCGCTGCCGAGTTATAGAGACCAGGGTAAGACAGCAGCAGTCTCGTCTCCGTCCCCGTCCCCAGCCAAGAGCGCCGGCCCAGCGCCGCTGCCGAGTTATAGAGACCAGGGTAAGACAGCAGCAGTTTCCGTCTCCGTCCCCAGCCAAGAGCGCCGGCCCAGCGCCGCTGCCGAGTTATAGAGACCACGGTAAGACAGCAGCAGTCTCGTCTCCGTCCCCAGCCAAGAGCGCCGGCCCAGCGCCGCTGCCGAGTTATAGAGACCAGGGTAAGACAGCAGCAGTCCCGTCTCCGTCCCCAGCCAAGAGCGCCGGCCCAGCGCCGCTGCCGAGTTATAGAGACCAGGGTAAGACAGCAGCAGTCTCCGTCCCCAGCCAAGAGCGCCGGCCCAGCGCCGCTGCCGAGTTATAGAGACCAGGGTAAGACAGCAGCAGTCTCCGTCCCCGTCCCCAGCCAAGAGCGCCGGCCCAGCGCCGCTGCCGAGTTATAGAGACCAGGGTAAGACAGCAGCAGTCTCGTCTCCGTCCCCGTCCCCAGCCAAGAGCGCCGGCCTAGCGCCGCTGTCGAGATATAGAGACCAGGGTAAGACAGCAGCAGTCCCGTCTCCGTCCCCAGCCAAGAGCGCCGGCCCAGCGCCGCTGCCGAGTTATAGAGACCAGGGTAAGACAGCAGCAGTCTCGTCCCCAGACAAGAGCGCCGGCCCAGCGCCGCTGTCGAGTTATAGAGACCAGGGTAAGACAGCAGCAGTCTCGTCTCCGTCCCCGTCCCCAGCCAAGAGCGCCGGCCCAGCGCCGCTGCCGAGTTATAGAGACCAGGGTAAGACAGCAGCAGTCTCGTCCCCAGCCAAGAGCGCCGGCCCAGCGCCGCTGCCGAGTTAAAGAGACCAGGGCAAGACAGCAGCAGTCCCGTCTCCGTCCCCAGCCAAGAGCGCCGGCCCAGCGCCGCTGCCGAGTTATAGAGACCAGGGTAAGACAGCAGCAGTCTCGTCTCCGTCCCCAGCCAAGAGCGCCGGCCCAGCGCCGCTGCCGAGTTATAGAGACCAGGGTAAGACAGCAGCAGTCTCGTCTCCGTCCCCAGCCAAGAGCGCCGGCCCAGCGCCGCTGTCGAGTTATAGAGACCACGGTAAGACAGCAGCAGTCTCCGTCCTCAGCCAAGAGCGCCGGCCCAGCGCCGCTGTCGAGTTATAGAGACCAGGGTAAGACAGCAGCAGTCCCGTCTCCGTCCCCAGCCACGAGCGCCGGCCCAGCGCCGCTGTCGAGTTAAAGAGACCAGGGTAAGACAGCAGCAGTCTCGTCCCCAGCCAAGAGCGCCGGCCCAGCGCCGCTGCCGAGTTATAGAGACCAGGGTAAGACACCAGCAGTCTCCGTCCCCAGCCAAGAGCGCCGGCCCAGCGCCGCTGCCGAGTTATAGAGACCAGGGTAAGACACTAGTTGTCCCGTCTCCGTCCCCAGCCAAGAGCGCCGGCCCAGCGCCGCTGCCGAGTTATAGAGACCAGGGTAAGACAGCAGCAGTCTCCGTCTCCGTCCCCGTCCCCAGCCAAGAGCGCCGGCCCAGCGCCGCTGCCGAGTTATAGAGACCAGGGTAAGGCAGCAGCAGTCCCGTCTCCGTCCCCAGCCAAGAGCGCCGGCCCAGCGCCGCTGTCGAGTTATAGAGACCAGGGTAAGACAGCAGCAGTCTCGTCCCCAGCCAAGAGCGCCAGCCCAGCGCCGCTGTCGAGTTATAGAGACCAGGGTAAGACAGCAGCAGTCTCCGTCCCCAGCCAAGAGCGCCGGCCCAGCGCCGCTGCCGAGTTATAGAGACCAGGGTAAGACAGCAGCAGTCTCGTCCCCAGCCAAGAGCGCCGGCCCAGCGCCGCTGTCGAGTTATAGAGACCAGGGTAAGACAGCAGCAGTCTCCGTCCCCAGCCAAGAGCGCCGGCCCAGCGCCGCTGCCGAGTTATAGAGACCAGGGTAAGACAGCAGCAGTCTCCGTCCCCAGCCAAGAGCGCCGGCCCAGCGCCGCTGCCGAGTTATAGAGACCAGGGTAAGACAGCAGCAGTCTCGTCCCCAGCCAAGAGCGCCGGCCCAGCGCCGCTGTCGAGTTATAGAGACCAGGGTAAGACAGCAGCAGTCCCGTCTCCAGCCAAGAGCGCCGGCCCAGCGCCGCTGCCGAGTTATAGAGACCAGGGTAAGACAGCAGCAGTCCCGTCCCCAGCCAAGAGCGCCGGCCCAGCGCCGCTGCCGAGTTATAGAGACCAGGGTAAGACAGCAGCAGTCCCGTCTCCGTCCCCAGCCAAGAGCGCCGGCCCAGCGCCGCTGTCGAGTTATATAGACCACGGTAAGACAGCAGCAGTCTCCGTCCCCAGCCAAGAGCGCCGGCCCAGCGCCGCTGCCGAGTTATAGAGACCAGGGTAAGACAGCAGCAGTCCCGTCTCCGTCCCCAGCCAAGAGCGCCAGCCCAGCGCCGCTGCCGAGTTATAGAGACCAGGGTAAGACAGCAGCAGTCTCCGTCCCCAGCCAAGAGCGCCGGCCCAGCGCCGCTGCCGAGTTATAGAGACCAGGGTAAGACAGCAGCAGTCCCGTCCCCAGCCAAGAGCGCCGGCCCAGCGCCGCTGCCGAGTTATAGAGACCAGGGTAAGACAGCAGCAGTCCCGTCTCCGTCCCCAGCCAAGAGCGCCGGCCCAGCGCCGCTGTCGAGTTATAGAGACCAGGGTAAGACAGCAGCAGTAGCGTCTCCGTCTCCAGCCAAGAGCGCCGGCCCAGCGCCGCTGTCGAGTTATAGAGACCAGGGTAAGACAGCAGCAGTCTCCGTCCCCAGCCAAGAGCGCCGGCCCAGCGCCGCTGCCGAGTTATAGAGACCAGGGTAAGACAGCAGCAGTCCCGTCCCCAGCCAAGAGCGCCGGCCCAGCGCCGCTGCCGAGTTATAGAGACCAGGGTAAGACAGCAGCAGTCCCGTCTCCGTCCCCAGCCAAGAGCGCCGGCCCAGCGCCGCTGTCGAGTTATAGAGACCAGGGTAAGACAGCAGCAGTCTCGTCTCCGTCTCCAGCCAAGAGCGCCGGCCCAGCGCCGCTGTTGAGTTATAGAGACCAGGGTAAGACAGCAGCAGTCTCGTCTCCGTCCCCAGCCAAGAGCGCCGGCCCAGCGCCGCTGCCGAGTTATAGAGACCAGGGTAAGACACCAGTTGTCCCGTCTCCGTCCCCAGCCAAGAGCGCCGGCCCAGCGCCGCTGTCGAGATATAGAGACCAGGGTAAGACAGCAGCAGTCTCGTCCCCAGCCAAGAGCGCCGGCCCAGCGCCGCTGCCGAGTTATAGAGACCAGGGTAAGACAGCAGCAGTCTCGTCCCCAGCCAAGAGCGCCGGCCCAGCGCCGCTGCCGAGTTATAGAGACCAGGGTAAGACAGCAGCAGTCTCGTCTCCGTCCCCGTCCCCAGCCAAGAGCGCCGGCCCAGCGCCGCTGCCGAGTTATAGAGACCAGGGTAAGACAGCAGCAGTCTCGTCTCCGTCCCCGTCCCCAGCCAAGAGCGCCGGCCCAGCGCCGCTGCCGAGTAATAGAGACCAGGGTAAGACAGCAGCAGTCTCGTCCCCAGCCAAGAGCGCCGGCCCAGCGCCGCTGCCGAGTTGTAGAGACCAGGGTAAGACAGCAGCAGTCTCGTCCCCAGCCAAGAGCGCCGGCCCAGCGCCGCTGTCGAGTTATAGAGACCAGGGTAAGACAGCAGCAGTCTCGTCCCCAGCCAAGAGCGCCGGCCCAGCGCCGCTGCCGAGTTATAGAGACCAGGGTAAGACAGCAGCAGTCCCGTCCCCAGCCAAGAGCGCCGGCCCAGCGCCGCTGCCGAGTTATAGAGACCAGGGTAAGACAGCAGCAGTCTCCGTCCCCAGCCAAGAGCGCCGGCCCAGCGCCGCTGTCGAGTTATAGAGACCACGGTAAGACAGCAGCAGTCTCGTCTCCGTCCCCAGCCAAGAGCGCCGGCCCAGCGCCGCTGCCGAGTTATAGAGACCAGGGTAAGACAGCAGCAGTCCCGTCCCAAGCCAAGAGCGCCGGCCCAGCGCCGCTGTCGAGTTATAGAGACCAGGGTAAGACAGCAGCAGTCTCGTCTCCGTCTCCGTCCCCAGCCAAGAGCGCCGGCCCAGCGCCGCTGCCGAGTTATAGAGACCAGGGTAAGACAGCAGCAGTCTCGTCCTCAGCCAAGAGCGCCGGCCCAGCGCCGCTGCCGAGTTATAGAGACCAGGGTAAGACAGCAGCAGTCCCGTCCTCAGCCAAGAGCGCCGGCCCAGCGCCGCTGCCGAGTTATAGAGACCAGGGTAAGACAGCAGCTGTCTCCGTCCCCAGCCAAGAGCGCCGGCCCAGCGTCGCTGTCGAGATATAGAGACCAGGGTAAGACAGCAGCAGTCTCCGTCCCCAGCCAAGAGCGCCGGCCCAGCGCCGCTGCCGAGTTATAGAGACCAGGGTAAGACAGCAGCAGTCTCCGTCTCCGTCCCCAGCCAAGAGCGCCGGCCCAGCGCCGCTGTCGAGTTATAGAGACCAGGGTAAGACAGCAGCAGTCCCGTCCTCAGCCAAGAGCGCCGGCCCAGCGCCGCTGCCGAGTTATAGAGACCAGGGTAAGACAGCAGCAGTCTCCGTCTCCGTCCCCAGCCAAGAGCGCCGGCCCAGCGCCGCTGTCGAGTTATAGAGACCAGGGTAAGACAGCAGCAGTCCCGTCCTCAGCCAAGAGCGCCGGCCCAGCGCCGCTGCCGAGTTATAGAGACCAGGGTAAGACAGCAGCAGTCTCCGTCCCCAGCCAAGAGCGCCGGCCCAGCGCCGCTGTCGAGATATAGAGACCACGGTAAGACAGCAGCAGTCTCCGTCCCCGTCCCCAGCCAAGAGCGCCGGCCCAGCGCCGCTGCCGAGTTATAGAGACCAGGGTAAGACACCAGCAGTCTCCGTCCCCAGCCAAGAGCGCCGGCCCAGCGCCGCTGTCGAGTTATAGAGACCAGGGTAAGACAGCAGCAGTCTCCGTCTCCGTCTCCGTCCCCAGCCAAGAGCGCCGGCCCAGCGCCGCTGCCGAGTTATAGAGACCAGGGTAAGACAGCAGCAGTCCCGTCTCCGTCCCCAGCCAAGAGCGCCGGCCCAGCGCCGCTGTCGAGATATAGAGACCACGGTAAGACAGCAGCAGTCTCCGTCCCCGTCCCCAGCCAAGAGCGCCGGCCCAGCGCCGCTGCCGAGTTATAGAGACCAGGGTAAGACAGCAGCAGTCTCGTCTCCGTCCCCGTCCCCAGCCAAGAGCGCCGGCCCAGCGCCGCTGCCGAGTTATAGAGACCAGGGTAAGACAGCAGCAGTTTCCGTCTCCGTCCCCAGCCAAGAGCGCCGGCCCAGCGCCGCTGCCGAGTTATAGAGACCACGGTAAGACAGCAGCAGTCTCGTCTCCGTCCCCAGCCAAGAGCGCCGGCCCAGCGCCGCTGCCGAGTTATAGAGACCAGGGTAAGACAGCAGCAGTCCCGTCTCCGTCCCCAGCCAAGAGCGCCGGCCCAGCGCCGCTGCCGAGTTATAGAGACCAGGGTAAGACAGCAGCAGTCTCCGTCCCCAGCCAAGAGCGCCGGCCCAGCGCCGCTGCCGAGTTATAGAGACCAGGGTAAGACAGCAGCAGTCTCCGTCCCCGTCCCCAGCCAAGAGCGCCGGCCCAGCGCCGCTGCCGAGTTATAGAGACCAGGGTAAGACAGCAGCAGTCTCGTCTCCGTCCCCGTCCCCAGCCAAGAGCGCCGGCCTAGCGCCGCTGTCGAGATATAGAGACCAGGGTAAGACAGCAGCAGTCCCGTCTCCGTCCCCAGCCAAGAGCGCCGGCCCAGCGCCGCTGCCGAGTTATAGAGACCAGGGTAAGACAGCAGCAGTCTCGTCCCCAGACAAGAGCGCCGGCCCAGCGCCGCTGTCGAGTTATAGAGACCAGGGTAAGACAGCAGCAGTCTCGTCTCCGTCCCCGTCCCCAGCCAAGAGCGCCGGCCCAGCGCCGCTGCCGAGTTATAGAGACCAGGGTAAGACAGCAGCAGTCTCGTCCCCAGCCAAGAGCGCCGGCCCAGCGCCGCTGCCGAGTTAAAGAGACCAGGGCAAGACAGCAGCAGTCCCGTCTCCGTCCCCAGCCAAGAGCGCCGGCCCAGCGCCGCTGCCGAGTTATAGAGACCAGGGTAAGACAGCAGCAGTCTCGTCTCCGTCCCCAGCCAAGAGCGCCGGCCCAGCGCCGCTGCCGAGTTATAGAGACCAGGGTAAGACAGCAGCAGTCTCGTCTCCGTCCCCAGCCAAGAGCGCCGGCCCAGCGCCGCTGTCGAGTTATAGAGACCACGGTAAGACAGCAGCAGTCTCCGTCCTCAGCCAAGAGCGCCGGCCCAGCGCCGCTGTCGAGTTATAGAGACCAGGGTAAGACAGCAGCAGTCCCGTCTCCGTCCCCAGCCACGAGCGCCGGCCCAGCGCCGCTGTCGAGTTAAAGAGACCAGGGTAAGACAGCAGCAGTCTCGTCCCCAGCCAAGAGCGCCGGCCCAGCGCCGCTGCCGAGTTATAGAGACCAGGGTAAGACACCAGCAGTCTCCGTCCCCAGCCAAGAGCGCCGGCCCAGCGCCGCTGCCGAGTTATAGAGACCAGGGTAAGACACTAGTTGTCCCGTCTCCGTCCCCAGCCAAGAGCGCCGGCCCAGCGCCGCTGCCGAGTTATAGAGACCAGGGTAAGACAGCAGCAGTCTCCGTCTCCGTCCCCGTCCCCAGCCAAGAGCGCCGGCCCAGCGCCGCTGCCGAGTTATAGAGACCAGGGTAAGGCAGCAGCAGTCCCGTCTCCGTCCCCAGCCAAGAGCGCCGGCCCAGCGCCGCTGTCGAGTTATAGAGACCAGGGTAAGACAGCAGCAGTCTCGTCCCCAGCCAAGAGCGCCAGCCCAGCGCCGCTGTCGAGTTATAGAGACCAGGGTAAGACAGCAGCAGTCTCCGTCCCCAGCCAAGAGCGCCGGCCCAGCGCCGCTGCCGAGTTATAGAGACCAGGGTAAGACAGCAGCAGTCTCGTCCCCAGCCAAGAGCGCCGGCCCAGCGCCGCTGTCGAGTTATAGAGACCAGGGTAAGACAGCAGCAGTCTCCGTCCCCAGCCAAGAGCGCCGGCCCAGCGCCGCTGCCGAGTTATAGAGACCAGGGTAAGACAGCAGCAGTCTCCGTCCCCAGCCAAGAGCGCCGGCCCAGCGCCGCTGCCGAGTTATAGAGACCAGGGTAAGACAGCAGCAGTCTCGTCCCCAGCCAAGAGCGCCGGCCCAGCGCCGCTGTCGAGTTATAGAGACCAGGGTAAGACAGCAGCAGTCCCGTCTCCAGCCAAGAGCGCCGGCCCAGCGCCGCTGCCGAGTTATAGAGACCAGGGTAAGACAGCAGCAGTCCCGTCCCCAGCCAAGAGCGCCGGCCCAGCGCCGCTGCCGAGTTATAGAGACCAGGGTAAGACAGCAGCAGTCCCGTCTCCGTCCCCAGCCAAGAGCGCCGGCCCAGCGCCGCTGTCGAGTTATATAGACCACGGTAAGACAGCAGCAGTCTCCGTCCCCAGCCAAGAGCGCCGGCCCAGCGCCGCTGCCGAGTTATAGAGACCAGGGTAAGACAGCAGCAGTCCCGTCTCCGTCCCCAGCCAAGAGCGCCAGCCCAGCGCCGCTGCCGAGTTATAGAGACCAGGGTAAGACAGCAGCAGTCTCCGTCCCCAGCCAAGAGCGCCGGCCCAGCGCCGCTGCCGAGTTATAGAGACCAGGGTAAGACAGCAGCAGTCCCGTCCCCAGCCAAGAGCGCCGGCCCAGCGCCGCTGCCGAGTTATAGAGACCAGGGTAAGACAGCAGCAGTCCCGTCTCCGTCCCCAGCCAAGAGCGCCGGCCCAGCGCCGCTGTCGAGTTATAGAGACCAGGGTAAGACAGCAGCAGTAGCGTCTCCGTCTCCAGCCAAGAGCGCCGGCCCAGCGCCGCTGTCGAGTTATAGAGACCAGGGTAAGACAGCAGCAGTCTCCGTCCCCAGCCAAGAGCGCCGGCCCAGCGCCGCTGCCGAGTTATAGAGACCAGGGTAAGACAGCAGCAGTCCCGTCCCCAGCCAAGAGCGCCGGCCCAGCGCCGCTGCCGAGTTATAGAGACCAGGGTAAGACAGCAGCAGTCCCGTCTCCGTCCCCAGCCAAGAGCGCCGGCCCAGCGCCGCTGTCGAGTTATAGAGACCAGGGTAAGACAGCAGCAGTCTCGTCTCCGTCTCCAGCCAAGAGCGCCGGCCCAGCGCCGCTGTTGAGTTATAGAGACCAGGGTAAGACAGCAGCAGTCTCGTCTCCGTCCCCAGCCAAGAGCGCCGGCCCAGCGCCGCTGCCGAGTTATAGAGACCAGGGTAAGACACCAGTTGTCCCGTCTCCGTCCCCAGCCAAGAGCGCCGGCCCAGCGCCGCTGTCGAGATATAGAGACCAGGGTAAGACAGCAGCAGTCTCGTCCCCAGCCAAGAGCGCCGGCCCAGCGCCGCTGCCGAGTTATAGAGACCAGGGTAAGACAGCAGCAGTCTCGTCCCCAGCCAAGAGCGCCGGCCCAGCGCCGCTGTCGAGTTATAGAGACCAGGGTAAGACAGCAGCAGTCTCCGTCCCCGTTCCCAGCCAAGAGCGCCGGCCCAGCGCCGCTGCCGAGTTATAGAGACCAGGGTAAGACAGCAGCAGTCTCCGTCCCCAGCCAAGAGCGCCGGCCCAGCGCCGCTGTCGAGTTAAAGAGACCAGGGTAAGACAGCAGCAGTCTCCGTCTCCGCCCCCAGCCAAGTGCGCCGGCCCAGCGCCGCTGCCGAGTTATAGAGACCAGGGTAAGACAGCAGCAGTCTCGTCTCCGTCCCCGTCCCCAGCCAAGAGCGCCGGCCCAGCGCCGCTGCCGAGTTATAGAGACCAGGGTAAGACACCAGTTGTCCCGTCTCCGTCCCCAGCCAAGAGCGCCGGCCCAGCGCCGCTGCGAGATATAGAGACCAGGGTAAGACAGCAGCAGTCTCGTCCCCAGCCAAGAGCGCCGGCCCAGCGCCGCTGCCGAGTTATAGAGACCAGGGTAAGACAGCAGCAGTCTCCGTCTCCGTCTCCGTCCCCAGCCAAGAGCGCCAGCCCAGCGCCGCTGTCGAGTTATAGAGACCAGGGTAAGACAGCAGCAGTCTCGTCCCCAGCCAAGAGCGCCGGCCCAGCGCCGCTGCCGAGTTATAGAGACCAGGATAAGACAGCAGCAGTCTCGTCTCCGTCCCCAGCCAAGAGCGCCGGCCCAGCGCCGCTGTCGAGTTATAGAGACCAGGGTAAGACAGCAGCAGTCTCGTCCCCAGCCAAGAGCGCCGGCCCAGCGCCGCTGCCGA
>JAXIVJ010003041.1:67500-90000 GCA_036785665.1 Chirona hameri
GGCTGACCTGGAGAGTTGAACGCCTGCGGGTTGTTGTCCATATAGCGGCGGCTGAAGTGGACCAGCACCCGCTCGCGCTCCTGGGTCTCGCCCGTCAGCGCGAACCGCTCCAGGAACTGGCTGAGCGCCGCGTCCAGCGTGCCGTCGCTGAAGTCGAAATACTTGACGTACTCGTCCGCCACAGTCCGACTGAATTCGTTACTGCCGGTGACGTCATACACAGGTCAAGTCACATACCGGGGACATGTGACGTCATACACCGAGGTCAGGTGACGTCATACACCGAGGTCAGGTGACGTCATACACCGATGTCAGGTGACGTCATAAACCGGGATCAGGTGACGTCATACACCGATGTCAGGTGACGTCATACACCGGGGTCAGGTGACGTCATACACCGAGGTCAGGTGACGCCATACACCGAGGTCAGGTGATGTCATACACCGGGGTCATGTGACGTCATAAACCGGGGTCAGGTGACGTCATAAACCGGGGGCAGGTGACGTGATAAACCGGGGTCAGGTGACGTCATAAACCGGGGGCAGGTGACGGTGACGTGGTACACGTCATGGTATTGGCATGGGCACGTGGTATGGGCGGCACGTGTGGGCAAATGGATTTTGCAATGGCCCACGTGGCGGCACGTGCCACGTGCCACGTGGCACCGATCGACCGACTACCGGCACCGGAAACTGGAGGCCGAACTGGCGCATCGAACGGTGCCACGCGCGTGTTGCTGTGCCCTTTCGTCAGCGAGCTGTGGCCAAACGCCTCAGACAAACAGACAGACAGACAGACAGACAAACAAAGTCACTACAGTTGACTGCCCCAGTATAAACCTCCGGTATTGGCCTTTGTCAAAACCTAGTCGTAGTTGGGCGTGGGTTGGGCAGCTGGTGTCGGATCACCAGGAAGTGGCGGGGCTCCCTGATGTCCCGGTCCTGACGGTGCGGTCCTGATGTCCCGGTCCTGACGGTGCGGTCCTGATGTCCCGGTCCTGACGGTGCGGTCCTGATGTCCCGGTCCTGACGGTGCGGTCCTGATGTCCCGGTCCTGACGGTGCGGTCCTGATGTCCCGGTCCTGACGGTGCGGTCCTGGCGGTGCTGACGGTGCGGTCCTGATGTCCCGGTCCTGACGGTGCGGTCCTGATGTCCCGGTGCTGACGGTGCGGTCCTGATGTCCCGGTGCTGACGGTGCGGTCCTGATGTCCCGGTCCTGACGGTGCGGTCCTGATGTCCCGGTGCTGACGGTGCGGTCCTGGCGGGGCTGACGGACCACATGATAACACAGGCCGAGGCCGAGCGGTGGAAACTAGACTCCGACGCAGACGCCGGAGTCGGACGTCCGGCGGCCGCCGATGACGGTGTGGTAACTATTCTGCTGCCCGTCACGGTCCAGACCAGGCACAGGCACAGACAGCCATCATCCAGACAAGTCACAGGCACAGGCACAGGCACAGACAATCCAGACCAGTCACAGACACAAGCCGTTTTCACGAAGGATTTTACGTTTGGGGCGTTTGGTGCGACTCCATCTTGCTCGAATCCCGGATGTGCGGGGTTCGGGAAATGGTCATATTTTGCAACGACATGGTTTTCAGGAATAATAGCTTATTTCAATGAAAAATAGATGAATTAGTCCATTCATATTTTCAGTCATATTCACTTTTGTAAGCAAGGATTAATGATTATTAGCGATTTCGTTTTGATCATTTGTTGTAAGATGACGGGAACGCTGGCTCCGGCTCTGCGCTGGCTCTACGCAGGCGCCGGCCGGCTGGTCACCATGGCGACGCGCCGGTCGAAGTGGCTCCGGCGCCGGCCAGTCGCCTGACGTCACGTTGCGCATGCGCAGAGCCGTGGTCCGCGCCCAGCAATGGCGTCCGTTCGATCTAGAGCAGCAGTTTTTTAGTTTTCAGAACCAGTGGCCGCAGAAAGCCCGCATGTTTCATTTATAAGTGCTTTTTCTGAGGTCTTTTCAGCTTTTTGTGAGATTCATCAATTAATCAAATCGAAACCATTTGGTGTGATTTGAAATGCGTAAGGATTGTTCCGGTTTTCGGAAACCAACGAAGTTACCGCTCTAAATTGGACGATCTCAGGGGGACGGAGCGACGTTGAATTAAGGTCTGTCTATGCTTTTTACATTTTAGAGGGACTGTATTTTTTTTAGAGGGACTGTCTATGCTAGAGGGACTGTATTGCGCGATGCGCAATCTATATAGCCAGCTAATTCATATATGCTAGCCGTTTCCCGTATCCCGTATTCCGTATTCCGTATTCCGTATATCGTTTTCCGTATTCCGTATTCCGTATTCCGTATCCCGTTTCCGTATCCAGTTCCCGTATCCTGTATCCCGTATCCCGTCCCCGTATCCCGTATCATGTTCTAGTATCCCGTTTTCGTATCCAGTTCCCGTATCCCCTTCCCCTATCCCGTCCCTGTATCCCGTACTTGTATCCCGTGCCTGTATCCTGTACCTGTATCCCGTACCTGTATCCCGTACCTGTATCCCGTACCTGTATCTCGTTCCCGTATCTCTTTCCCGTATCCCGTATCCCGCTTCCATATCCAGTTCCGGTATCGTGATCCGGTATCCTGTTCCGGTATCCTGTTCCGGTATCCTGTTCCGGTATCCTGTTCCGGTATCCTGTTCCGGTATCCTGTTCCGGTATCCTGCTCCGGTATCCTGTTCCCGTATCCCATTCCCGTATCCTGTTCCTGTATCCCGTTCCTGTACCCCGTTCCTGTATTCCGTTCCCGTATCCCTTTCCCGTATCCCGTGCCCATATCCCGTTACCGTATCCCGTTACCGTATCCCGTTCCGGTATCCCGTTCCGGTATCCCGTTCCGGTATCCCGTTCCGGTATCCCGTTCCGGTATCCCGTTCCGGTATCCCGTTCCGGTATCCCGTTCCCGTATCCCGTTCCCGTATCCCGTTCCCGTATCCCGTTCCCGTATCCCGTATCCCGTTCCCGTATCCCGTTCCCGTATCCCGTTCCCGTATCCCATTCCCGTATCCCGTTCCCGTATCTCGTTCCCGTATGCCGTTCCCGATCCCGTTCCCGTATCCCGTTCCTGTATCCCGTTCCTGTATCCCATATCCCATTCCCGTATCCCGTTCCCGTATCCCGTTCCCGTATCCCGTTCCCGTATCCCGTTCCCGTATCCCGTTCCCGTATCCCGTTCCCGTATCCCGTTCCCGTATCATTTTCCCGTATCCCGTTCCCGTATCCCGTTCCCGTATCCCGTTCCCGTATCCCGTTCCCGTATCCCGTTCCCGTATCCCGTTCCCGTATCCCGTTCCCGTATGATGTGCCCGTATCCTGTTCCTGTATCCAGTTCCCGTATCCCGTTCCCGTATCCCATATCCCGCTCCCGTATCTCATTCCCGTATCTCGTACACCGTTCCGATATCTTCTTACCATATCTAGTTACTGTATCTCATTCCCGTATCCTGTTCCCGTATCTCGTTCCAGCATGCCTTTCTCGTACCCAGTTTCCGTATCTTATTGCTGTATTTCGTTCCCATATCTTTTTACCGTATCTCGTTCCCGTGTCGCAGTCTCTGCCAAAACATTTTAGCGGTTTACAGGCCTGCAATATGTCAACCGGCTTCAACAAAATCTCCCCGGGAGGGAGGTGCGACGTCTGCTAGTCATGCGCTCATTGATGAATTTGACTGCGGCAGTGTCAGTCTTGGGCAAACTTAAACGATGCTATTTTATTCGACGCAATTATTACGCAACGTTAGCGTCGGTAATCGTTTACGTTTGACTTCAGCATAAGTTACCTATGAGCGATTTACATAATATTTTGGGTGGATATAGGTCAGCAAGAACGGCGCTATCCGTCTGTGTAAATTTGCCTGACAAGTTTGTCCTCGTTTTGGGTGTTACGGCGGTGTGAAGGATTAAATTGTCCAAAAATATTGCATTTAAACTTCAACTCCAAAATATTAGTCACACAGCTTTGAGTAACACATATAATTTGAAGACGGTCGCTGCGCCTGCAAAATGGTGCCCGATTCAGCCTTCAACGTCGAATGGTTTCCGAGCACCAATTTAAATCCTGAATATGCCAATTGTATCATGAAAGTGGTCACAACTTTGCACGTGGCACGCGCATCGTTCTCAACGACATCTTATACGCCAGGCCAATCGACTATCTATCACATAGTGTTGGTCGCATACCGCTGCGACTCTTGGTTGCCGAGCAAGTGGCCGGGTAACCGCGAGGAACTGGCCCGTTTTTCGCGATTTTCGAATGTCGCGTTTCCCATGTTAAACGAATGGCGCACGCGAACACGCGCCGACGCCGCACCGTTGGTCTTATTAAGCTGAAAATTTAATACGACCTGTTGAATCACGGGATCCAAAAGTCCTGAAAAAATCGCGTTCATAACTCATCAGACGACTGCACAGGAACCGATTTAGGGCGTCACTCCGGCGGCGGCGGCGGCGGCGGCGGCGGGTCATCTTTTGGGATTTATAATATAGAGATAGAGACTAGATGGCCTTTATTGCGCGATGCGCAATTTATATAGCCAGCTTATTTATATATGCTATCCGTTTCCAGTGTCCCGTATTCCGTATTCAGTATTCCGTATTCAGTATTCCGTATTCAGTATTCCGTATTCAGTATTCCGTATTCAGTATTCCGTATTCAGTATTCCGTATTCAGTATTCCGTATTCCGTATTCCGTATTCAGTATTCCGTATTTATTATTCCGTATTACATATTCCGTATCTCGTTTCTCGTATTCCGTATTCTGTATTCTGTATTCCGTATTCCGTATTACGTATTACGTATTACGTATCCCAACCCGTTCCCGTATCCCGTATCCCGTATCCCGTTACAGTATCCCGTTACCGTATCCCGTTACCGTATCCCGTTACCGTATCCCGTTACCGTATCCCGTTACCGTATCCCGTTACCGTATCCCGTTACCGTATCCCGTTACCGTATCCCGTTACCGTATCCCGTTACCGTATCCCGTTACCGTATCCCGTTTCCCCGTTCCTGTATACTGTTACCGTATTCCGTTCCCGTATCCCGTTCCCGTATTCCGTTCCCGTATCCAGTTCTCGTATCCCGTTCCCGTATCCCGTATCTCTTTTCCGTATCCCGTTCCCGTATCCCGTATCCCATTTCCGTATCCCGTTCCTGTATCCCGTTCCTGTATCCCGTTCCCGTATCCCGTTGCCGTATCCTGTTCCCGTATCCCGTTCCCGTATCCCGTTCCTGTATCCCGTTCCCGTTCCCGTATCCCGTTTCCCGTTCCCGTATCCCATTCCCGTATCCCGTTCCCGTATCCCGTTCCCGTATCCCGTTCCCGTATCCCGTTCCCGTATCTCGTTCCCGTATCCCGTTCCCGTATCCCGTTCCCGTATCCCGTTCCCGTAACATGTTTCCGTTTCTGTATCCCGTGCCCGTATCCCGTATACTGTTCCCGTATCCTGTTCTCGCATCCAGTTCCCATACCCCGTTCCCGTATCCCGTTCCCGTATCCCGTATCCCGTTCCCGTATCCCGTATCCCGTTCCCGTATCCCGTTCCCGTATCCCGTTCCCGTATCCCGTTCCCGTATCCCGTTCCCGTATCCCGTTCCCGTATCCCGTTCCCGTTCCCGTATCCCGTTCCCGTATCCCGTTCCCGTATCCCGTTCCTGTATCCCGTATCCCGTTCCCGTATCCCGTATCCCGTTCCCGTATCCCGTTGGAGTATCCCGTATCTCGTTTCCCGTTTCCGTATCTCGTATCCCCTTCACGTATCCGATCCCATATCCTTTATCCCGCTCCCGTATCCAGTTTCCGAAACCCCTTCCGGTTTCCCGTTCCGTATCCAGTTCCCGTATATCGCGTTTATCCCGACATCTTATATCCCGTTCCCGTATCCCGTTTCCGTATTTTGATCCCGTATCCGGTATACCGTTCGCGTATCCGGGATACTTTAATCAGATCCCGTATCCAGTTACCGTATCCCGTTCCCGTATCCCGCTCCCGTATTTCATTCCCGTATCTCGTACACCGTTCCGATATCTCCTTACCATATCTAGTTCCCGTATCTCATTCCCGTGTCCTGTTCTCGTATCTAGTTCCAGCATCCCTTTCTCGTACCCAGTTTCCGTATCTTGTTGCCGTATTTCGTTCCATATCTTATTACCGTATCTCGTTGCCGCATCGCAGTCTCTGCCAAAACATTCTAGCGGTTTAAATGCCTGAAATCTGTCAACCGGCTTCCACAAAATCTCTTCGCGAAGGAGGTGCGACGTCAGCTAGTCATGCGCTCATGGATGAATTTGACTGAAGCAGTGTCAGCCTTGGGCAAAATTAAACGATCGCAGTGTGTGGTAGTATTACATAATATACACGCATTATAAATGACTCACGATAATATCTGTACCTACCACGAGCGAGCCGGGCGTTACGTTATTGCGGGCGGCAGCTATCGCCGGGGGCAGACTACGCAAGCCAACGAGCCCGACGTTACGTTATTGCGTGAGGGAGCTACCGCCGGCCGCCGGCCGGCGCCCGACTGGCGCATAGCTTCGGTAATCGTTTACGTTTGACTTCTGCATAAGTTACCTATGAGCGATTAGCAAAATATTTTGGGTGGATATAGGTCAGCAAGAACGGCGCTACCCGTCTGTGTAAATTTTCCGGTCAAGTTTGTCCTTATTTTGGGTGTTACGGCGGTGTGAAGCATTAAATGGTACAAAAATATTGCATTTCAACTTGAACGCCAAAATATTAGTCTCACAGCTTTGAGTAGCAAATATAATTTGAAGAGGGTCACTGCGCCTGCAAATTGGTGCCCGGATCAGCGTTCTACGTTGAACAGTTTCCGAGCACCAATTTAAATCCTGAATAGGCCAATTTTATCATTAAAGTGGTCACAACTTTGCACGTGGCACGCGCATTGTTCTCAACAACATTTTATACGCAAGGCCAATCGATTATCTATCACATAGTGTTGCTGGCGTACCGCTGCGACTCTTGGTTGCCGAGCAAGTGACCGGGGAACCGCGAGGAACTTGCCCGTTTTTCGCGATTTCCGAATGTCGCGTTCCCCATGTTAAACGAATGGCGCACGCGCGCATGCGCCGACACCGCACCTTTGGTCTTATTAAGCTGAAAATTTAATACGACCTGTTGAATCACGGAACCCAAAATTCCTGAAAAAAAAATAACTCTCATAACTCATCAGACGACTGCACAGGAACCGATTTAGGGCGTCACTCCGGCGGCGGCGGCGGCGGCGGCGGGTCATCTTTTAGGATTTATAATATAGAGATTGGATTTTTCATCATAATGTTATATTTCTTTGCCATTAATAGGTATCTTCAGTTTTGCCCTAATTAACTGACAATTGCGTATTTTATTTAATCAAAGCTGATTATCTAGTATACTTTTTAGCCTTTTTTGGGGCGTTTTCGGTACGTTTTGTAGAAGGAACTAACACAACCCCAAATTGCCAAATTTGCTCATGAATTTGAATATTCAAAGCAAACTAACGGTAAATATTGCATTGTAAGAGCACATACTTATACATTAATTCATAAAATTGTGATTGATACCAAAAATCACCGGGAAAAGCCGTGTTCTTACAAGCTATGACCCATTTACCCCAAACGTCCCAAACGCAAAATCCTTCGTGAAAACGGCTATTATGATGAAAAATGCAATCAAATGTCAAAAGCATAGACAGACCTTAATTCAACGTCGCTCCGTCCCGCTGAGATCGTCCAATTTAGAGCGGTAACTTCGTTGGTTTCCGAAAACCGGAACAATCATTACGCATTTCGAATCACGCCAAATGGTTTTGATTTGATTGATGAATTGATGAATCTCACAAAAAGTTGAAAAGACTTCAGAAAAAGCACTTATAACCCCATGAAACATGCGGGCTTTCAGCAGCCACTGGTACTGAAAACTCAAAAATGGCTGCTCTAGGTCGAACGGACGCCATTGCTGGGCGCAGACCAAGACTCTGCGCATGCGCAACGTGACGTCAGGAGACCCGCCGGCCCGTCGTCATGGTAACCGGGCGGCGGCGCCTGCGCAGAGCCAGCGCAGAGCCGGAGCCAACATTCCCGTCATCTTACAACAAATGATCAAAACGAAATCGCTAATTATCATTAATCCTTGCTTTCAAAAGTGAATATGACTGAAAATATGGACTAATTCATCTATTTTTCATTAAAATAAGCTATTATTCCTGAAAACCATGTCGTTGTAAAATATGACCATTTCCCGAACCCCGCACTTCAGGGATTCGAGCAAGATAGAGTCGCACCAAACGCCCCAAACCGCCACAGCCATCTGACATCACCAGAGCTAGTTTAAGATGAAATTGTTCATTTTAAGTAAACTATGGTGTTATCATGAAATTGGAATTTCCAGAAAAATCCATTAATTCATAAAGTTGCGATTGATACCAAAAATCACCGGGAAAAGCCGCGTTCTTACGAACTATAGACCCAATCGCCCCAAACGTAAAATCCTTCGTGAAAACGGCTAATAATATATTTCTTTGTCATTAATATCTTCAATTTTGCCCTAACTAACTGTCAATTGCGTATTTTATTTAATCAAAGCTAGTATACTAGTATACTTTTAGCCTCTTTTTAGGGCGTTTGCGGTATGTTTTGTAGAAGGAACTAACACAACCCAAAATTGCCAGATTTGCTCATGAATTTGAATATTCAAAGCAAACTAACGGTAAATATTGCATTGTAAGAGCATATACTTATACATTAATTCATAAAATTGTGATTGATGCCAAAAATCACCGGAAAAAGCCGTGTTCTTACAAGCTATAAACCTATTTACCCCAAACGCCACAAACGCAAAATCCTTCGTGAAAACGGCTATGATTAACCCTGTACATTGTAGATAAAGGTGACAGACATTTACACTATATACATTTACACTATTACATTTACACTATTACACTATCCACTATAGCAACGGTCACGGTCACGGTCACGACGCATGCGAAAAACAGCACGGACATCCGATTTTAATTCATGTTGGCTG
This sequence comes from Chirona hameri, assembly GCA_036785665.1. Lineage (NCBI taxonomy): Eukaryota > Metazoa > Arthropoda > Thecostraca > Balanomorpha > Balanidae > Chirona > Chirona hameri. Next base: position 76,542 of record JAXIVJ010003041.1, read on the forward strand.
ACCCATGGCACGCAGGAACGCCCCGCGACTCCGCACCTCGGTAATGTCAGCCGGGAGGGAATTCTGCGCACGCGCGGCCCTATATGCGAAGCTTCTCTGCGTGGCTGACAGGCGACATCTCTCCAGCTGCAGATCTCCCGCAGCGACAGCTCTCGTTTCCCTCTGGGATACCTGGGATCGTCTGACAAAAAGAGCTCTGACGGCTGGCGTGCAGTTGCGTTCATTAAGCGCACTAAACACTTTGAGGCAGTTTCGCTGATGCACCATCTCCCTCGCACTCAGCCACCCTAACGAGTTGAGGACAGGTGAGATATGCTCACTGCGCCGCACCCCAGAGACAAGTATCGCCGCAAAGTTGACAGATTTCTGAATCCGTGACAGGTGGTATCGGGCGGCCCCGCCCCAAACGGGGAGACAGTACAGTAGGTGGGGGGGGGGGGGGGGGACGTGAACAACCTGTACCAGCAACAGAAGTGCTTTGGGTGTGGGCAAGTCCAATTTAGCCACTCCAGTCCAGTCACAGTCACAGGTCACAGTCACAGTCACAGTGTCCTAGGGTTTCTAAATTTGGGTGGAAAATGACACTCTATCGGCAATATTTTTGCCACTTTTCCCCCAGTTTTACTGTGAATTTCCCACTCTCGTAAGATGTATTTGACAACTAAAACCTTAACACTGTTGTTACTCCTGCTAATGCTACTCTATTTTCCTACACAGGCTGCTACTATCATTCAATCCAAGTCCTTCTTTGATGTGATTCTTTGAAACGGGTTAGATAAATATTGCCACTTATGACGGCTTATTCTGATGGGTGAAAGCTGAGTGCATCATATGCCGGCGCGTGCTGCCGCTCCTCCTGCCGGCGCGTGCTGCCGCTCCTCCTGTCGGCACGTGCTGCCGCTCCTCCTGCCGGCGCGTGCTGCCGCTCCTCCTGCCGGCACGTGCTGCCGCTCCTCCTGCCGGCGCGTGCTGCCGCTCCTCCTGCCGGCGCGTGCTGCCGCTCCTCCTGCCGGCGCGTGCTGTCGCTCCTCCTGTCGGCGCGTGCTGCCGCTCCTCCTGTCGGCACGTGCTGCCGCTCCTCCTGCCGGCGCGTGCTGCCGCTCCTCCTGTCGGCACGTGCTGCCGCTCCTCCTGTCGGCGCGTGCTGCCGCTCCTCCTGCTGGCGCGTTCTGCCGCTCCTCCTGTCAGCACGTGCTGCCGCTCCTCCTGCCAGCGCGTGCTGCCGCTCTTCCTGCCGGCGCGTGCTGCCACTACTCCTGCCGGCGCGTGCTGCCGCTCCTCCTGCCGGCGCGTGCTGCCGCTCCTCCTGACGGCGCGTGCTGCCGCTCCTCCTGTCGGCACGTGCTGCCGCTCCTCCTGCCGGCGCGTGCTGCCGCTCCTCCTGCCGGCGCGTGCTGCCGCTCCTCCTGCCGGCGCGTGCTGCCACTCCTGCAGGCGCGTGCTGCCGCTCCTCCTGTCGGCGCGTGCTGCCGCTCCTCCTGCCGGCGCGTGCTGCCGCTCCTCCTGCCGGCGCGTGCTGCCGCTCCTCCTGACGGCGCGTGCTGCCGCTCCTCCTGCCGGCGTGTGCTGCCGCTCCTCCTGCCGGCGCGTGCTGCCGCTCCTCCTGCCGGCGCGTGCTGCCGCTCCTCTTGCCGGCGCGTGCTGCCGCTCCTCCTGCCGGCGCGTGCTGCCACTCCTCCTGCAGGCGCGTGCTGCCGCTCCTCCTGTCAGCGCATGCTACCGCTCCTCCTGCCGGCGTGTGCTGCCGCTCCTCCTGCCGGCGCGTGCTGCCGCTCCTCCTGTCGACACGTGCTGCCGCTCCTCCTGCCGGCGCGTGCTGTCGCTCCTCATGTCGGCGCGTGCTGCCGCTCCTGCCGGCGTGTGCTGCCGCTCCTCCTGCCGACGCGTGCTGCCGCTCCTCCTGCCGTGCGCGTGCTGCCGCTCCTCCTGTCGGTGCGTGTTGCCGCTCCTCCTGCCGGCGCGTGCTGCCGCTCCTCCTGTCAGCGCGTGCTACCGCTCCTCCTGCCGGCGTGTGCTGCCGCTCCTCCTGCCGGCGCGTGCTGCCGCTCCTCCTGTCGACACGTGCTGCCGCTCCTCCTGCCGGCGCGTGCTGCCGCTCTTCCTGTCGGCACGTGCTGTCGCTCCTCCTGCCGGCGCGTGCTGCCGCTCCTCCTGTCGGCGCGTGCTGCCGCTCCTCCTGGGCGCGTGCTGCCGCTCCTCATGTCGACACGTGCTGCCGCTCCTCCTGTCGGCACGTGCTGCCGCTCCTCCTGCCGGCGCGTGCTGCCGCTCCTCCTGTCGGCGCGTGCTACCGCTCCTCCTGTCGGCACGTGCTGTCGCTCCTCCTGCCGGCGCGTGCTGCCGCTCCTCCTGCCGTCGCGTGCTGCCGCTCCTCCTGTCGGCGCGTGCTGCCGCTCCTCCTGTCGGCGCGTGCTGCCGCTCCTCCTGCCGGCGCGTGCTGCCGCTCCTCCTACCGGCGCGTGCTGCCGCTCCTCCTGCCGGCGCGTGCCGCCGCTCCTCCTGTCGGTGCGTGCTGCCGCTCCTCCTGTCGGTGCCCGTGTGCTGTCGTAGCTGGCCGCGGGTGCGATGCCTGGGTCATTTGTGAAATTGTGTTTTTTGTTTGTTTGTGCTTTTCCTGATTTAAGTTGAAGTGGTTTGCGTGTGTTAGCATCGGGTATGCACGGACAGTGCGAACAAAGCCAGATATTTGTCTCTGGCGTTCATAGCCGAGCAAGTCGTTCGGTCAGTTATGTTATGTTCGGTCCAGTCAGTTGTGTTATGTTCGGTCAGTTATGTTATGTTCGGTCAGTTATGTGTGTGAAGCGTTTTGGAGTGCGCTCGATTTACGTATGCTTGTGTGTGAAAACGAAAAAAAAAGAAGAGAAACAAACGTGGATCATATTGTCTTTTTAGGTTGAATTTTCCATTATTAAAGGAAATGTTTCAGCTTTGTATTAGTTTTAAACTGAGATAGTCATTATCTTGGGCCGTTATTGAAATGTCTAAATTACCAAAGTCATGTTTCCCAAAACTTAACCGTATTTAAGCAATTTTATTTACCATTTGCAAAATGCACCCAGGCACGCAGTCTCTGTTTGCAGACGCTGATTGGCTGACTGCAACTTTTTCAGCCAATCATATGTGTCTCTGTCTGTCTGTCTGTCTGTCTGTCTGTCTGTCTGTCTGTCTGTCTGTCTGTCTGTCTGTCTGTCTGTCTGTCTGTCTGTCTGTCTGCCTGTCTGCCTGTCTGCCTGTCTGCCTGCCTGCCTGCCTGCCTGCCTGCCTGCCTGCCTGCCTGCCTGTCTGTCTGTCTGTCTGTCTGTCTGTCTGTCTGTCTGTCTGTCTGTCTGTCTGCCTGCCTGCCTGCCTGCCTGCCTGCCTGCCTGCCTGCCTGCCTGCCTGCCTGCCTGCCTGCCTGTCTGCCTGTCTGCCTGCCTGCCTGCCTGCCTGCCTGCCTGCCTGCCTGCCTGTCTGCCTGTCTGCCTGTCTGCCTGTCTGCCTGTCTGCCTGCCTGCCTGCCTGCCTGCCTGCCTGCCTGCCTGCCTGCCTGCCTGCCTGCCTGCCTGCCTGCCTGTCTGCCTGCCTGTCTGCCTGTCTGCCTGTCTGCCTGTCTGCCTGTCTGCCTGTCTGCCTGTCTGCCTGTCTGCCTGTCTGCCTGTCTGCCTGTCTGCCTGTCTGCCTGTCTGCCTGTCTGCCTGTCTGCCTGTCTGCCTGTCTGCCTGTCTGCCTGTCTGCCTGTCTGCCTGTCTGCCTGTCTGCCTGTCTGTCTGTCTGCCTGCCTGCCTGCCTGTCTGCCTGTCTGCCTGTCTGCCTGTCTGCCTGTCTGCCTGTCTGCCTGTCTGCCTGTCTGCCTGTCTGCCTGTCTGCCTGTCTGCCTGTCTGCCTGTCTGCCTGTCTGCCTGTCTGCCTGTCTGCCTGTCTGCCTGTCTGCCTGTCTGCCTGTCTGCCTGTCTGCCTGTCTGCCTGTCTGCCTGCCTGTCTGCCTGTCTGCCTGTCTGCCTGTCTGCCTGTCTGCCTGTCTGCCTGTCTGCCTGTCTGCCTGTCTGCCTGTCTGCCTGTCTGCCTGTCTGCCTGTCTGCCTGTCTGTCTGTCTGTCTGTCTGTCTGTCTGTCTGTCTGTCTGTCTGTCTGTCTGTCTGTATGTCTGTCTGTCTGTCTGTCTGTCTGTCTGTCTGTCTGTCTGTCTGTCTGTCTGTCTGTCTGCCTGTCTGCCTGCCTGTCTGCCTGTCTGTATGTCTGTCTGTCTGTCTGTCTGTCTGTCTGTCTGTCTGTCTGTCTGTCTGTCTGCCTGCCTGTCTGCCTGTCTGTCTGTCTGTCTGTCTGCCTGTCTGCCTGCCTGTCTGTCTGCCTGTCTGTCTGTCTGTCTGTCTGTCTGTCTGTCTGTCAGTCTGTCTGTCTGCCTGTCTGCCTGTCTGCCTGTCTGCCTGTCTGCCTGTCTGCCTGTCTGTCTGTCTGTCTGTCTGTCTGTCTGTCTGTCTGTCTGTCTGTCTGTCTGTCTGTCTGTGTCTGTTTGTCTGTCATGCAGTGGTGTCATGCAGAACGGTGCGGCACTGCAGACCGTTAACAGCCCCACATCCCCCTCTCCGGGGGGGGGGGGGGGGGGGGGGCTCCGGGCGTCGTCCCGGTCCGGTGTGGCCTGGTGACCAAGTGCCCCTCCAGTCCCCACCGGCCCGAAACCGCTCACCAATACCAGCACCTCAAGGACATTACCTTTAGTATGATAAAATGGTCCTCTTCCAGGACAAAGCGAGCCCAATAGTGAGACTGATTATAACCATGTACCGTGATTATAACCGTGATTATAACCGTGATTATAACCGTGATTATAACCGTGATTATAACAATGATTATAACCGTGATTATAACCGTGATTATAACCGTGATTATAACCGTGATTATAACCGTGATTATAACCGTGATTATAAACGTGATTATAACCGTGATTATAACCGAGATTATAACCGTGATTATAATCGTGATTATAACCGTGATTATAACCGTGATTATAACCGTGATTATAACCGTGATTATAACCGTGATTATAACTGTGATTATAACCGTTATTATAACCGTGATTATAACCGTGATTATAACCGTGATTATAACCGTGATTATAACCGTGATTATAACCGTGATTATAACCGTGATTGTAACCGTGAGTATAACCGTGATTATAACCGTGATTATAACCGTGATTATAACCGTGATTACAACCGTGATATAACCGTGATTATAACCGTGATTATAACCGTGATTATAACCGTGATTATAACCGTGATTATAACTGATTATAACCGTGATTATAACCGTGATTACAACCGTGATTATAACCGTGATTATAACCGTGACTATAACCGTGATTGCGTGACGCGTCACCTGCCATCCAGGAAAGTGCACCGGCGGCCCGGTGAAGGTCACCTGAGGTCCCCGGCGGAGGTGGGGAAGGAGGGGTCGGTAGGACAGACCGCCGCAGGGCATTCCGGCCACGTCATCGGCGGCGGCGGCGAACCGGAGCCCCCACCACCACGACCGACGACCAAGGAGGCGGCGGCGGCGGCGGCGGCGGCGGCGGCGGCGACTATTTCCGGTCCGTGAACCGCCGCCTCACGGCCTGCGCGGTCTGGGCTGACTGACTGACTGACGGGGCGGCACTGAAAACGGCAACAGGGGGAGCTGAGAGGGCGGGGCAGGGGAGCTGAGAGGGCGGGGCAGGGGAGCTGAGAGGGCGGGGCAGGGGAGGTGAGAGGGCGGGGCAGGGGAGCTGAGAGGGCGGGGCAGGGGAGCTGAGAGGGAGGGGCAGGGGAGCTGAGAGGGCGGGGCAGGGGAGGTGAGAGGGCGGGGCAGGGGAGCTGAGAGGGCGGGGCAGGGGAGCTGAGAGGGCGGGGCAGGGGAGCTGAGAGGGCGGGGCAGGGGAGCTGAGAGGGCGGGGCAGGGGAGCTGAGAGGGCGGGGCAGGGGAGCTGAGAGGGCGGGGCAGGGGAGCTGAGAGGGCGGGGCAGGGGAGCTGAGAGGGCGGGGCAGGGGAGCTGAGAGGACGGGGCAGGGGAGCTGAGAGGGCGGGGCAGGGGAGCTGAGAGGGCGGGGCAGGGGAGCTGAGAGGGCGGGGCAGGGGAGCTGAGAGGGCGGGGCAGGGGAGCTGAGAGGGCGGGGCAGGGGAGGTGGGCAGGGCACCGCACGACGCCAGGCCCCGCGACAGGAAAAGGCGACCGCCACTGGCCGCCGGCCGGCACGTGTGGAGACCGACTTGGCCGACGCTGCAACCTCTGTCACGTCGGCCACTGCAGAGCGGGGCAGGGCGGGGCAGGGCGGGGCAGGGCAGGGCAGGGCAGGGCAGGGCAGGGCAGGGCAGGGCAGGGCAGGGCAGGGGCAGGAGCAGGAGCAGGAGCAGGAGCAGGAGCAGGAGCAGGAGCAGAAGCAGGAGCAGGAGCAGGAGCAGGAGCAGGAGCAGGGCAGGGCAGGGCAGGGCAGGGCAGGGCAGGGGCAGGAGCAGGAGCAGGAGCAGGAGCAGGAGCAGAGCAGGGCAGGGCAGGGCAGGGCAGGGCAGGGCAGGGCAGGGCAGGGCAGGGCAGGGGCAGGAGCAGGAGCAGGAGCAGGAGCAGGAGCAGGAGCAGGAGCAGGAGCAGGAGCAGGAGCAGAGCAGGGCAGGGCAGGGCAGGGCAGGGCAGGGCAGGGCACGCTGGTCTGGTAGCCGACACCGGTTCTGGTGCGCCGGGGTCTATACCGGGGTCTGGTGTGCCGGGGTCTATACCGGGGTCTATACCGGGGTCTATACCGGAGTCTATACCGGGGTCTGGTGTGCCGGGGTCTGGTGTGCCGGGGTCTGGTGTGCCGGGGTCTGGTGAGCCGGGGTCTGGTGTGCCGGGGTCTGGTGTGCCGGGGTCTATACCGGGGTCTGGTGTACCGGGGTCTATACCGGGTCTATACCGGGGTCTGGTGTGCCGGGGTCTATACCAGGGTCTGGTGTGCCGGGGTTTATACCGGGGTCTGGTGTGCCGGGGTCTATACCAGGGTCTGGTGCGCCGGGGTCTATACCGGGGTCTGGTGTGCCGGGGTCTATACCGGGGTCTGGTGTACCGGGGTCTATACCGGGGTCTGGTGTGCCGGGGTCTATACCAGGGTCTGGTGTGCCGGGGTCTATAGCGGGGTCTATACCGGGGTCTATACCGGGGTCTGGTGTGCCGGGGTCTATACCGGGGTCTGGTGTGCCGGGGTCTATACCGGGGTCTGGTGTACCGGGGTATATACCGGGGTCTGGTGTGCCGGGGTCTATACCGGGGTCTGGTGTACCGGGGTCTATACCGGGGTCTATACCGGGGTCTGGTGTGCCGGGGTCTGGTGTGCCGGGGTCTGGTGTGCCGGGGTCTGGTGAGCCGGGGTCTGGTGTGCCGGGGTCTGGTGTGCCGGGGTCTATACCGGGGTCTGGTGTACCGGGGTCTATACCGGGTCTATACCGGGGTCTGGTGTGCCGGGGTCTATACCAGGGTCTGGTGTGCCGGGGTTTATACCGGGGTCTGGTGTGCCGGGGTCTATACCAGGGTCTGGTGCGCCGGGGTCTATACCGGGGTCTGGTGTGCCGGGGTCTATACCGGGGTCTGGTGTACCGGGGTCTATACCGGGGTCTGGTGTGCCGGGGTCTATACCAGGGTCTGGTGTGCCGGGGTCTATAGCGGGGTCTATACCGGGGTCTATACCGGGGTCTGGTGTGCCGGGGTCTATACCGGGGTCTGGTGTGCCGGGGTCTATACCGGGGTCTGGTGTACCGGGGTATATACCGGGGTCTGGTGTGCCGGGGTCTATACCGGGGTCTGGTGTACCGGGGTCTATACCGGGGTCTGGTGTGCCGGGGTCTATACCAGGGTCTGGTGTGCCGGGGTCTATACCAGGGTCTGGTGTGCCGGGGTCTATACCGGGGTCTGGTGTGCCGGGGTCTATAGCGGGGTCTGGTGTACCGGGGTCTATAGCGGGGTCTGGTGTACCGGGGTCTATACCGGGGTCTATACCGGGGTCTATACCAGGGTCTGGTGTGCCGGGGTCTATACCGGGGTCTGGTGTACCGGGGTCTATACCGGGGGTCTGGTGTGCCGGGGTCTATACCAGGGTCTGGTGTGCCGGGGTCTATACCGGGGTCTGGTGTGCCGGGGTCTATACCGGGTTCTGGTGTGCCGGGGTCTATAGCGGGGTCTGGTGTACCGGGGTCTATACCGGGGTCTATAGCGGGGTCTGGTGTGCCGGGGTCTATAGCGGGGTCTGGTGTGCCGGGGTCTATACCGGGGTCTGGTGTACCGGGGTATATACCGGGGTCTGGTGTGCCGGGGTCTATACCGGGGTCTGGTGTACCGGGGTCTATAGCGGGGTCTGGTGTACCGGGGTCTATACCGGGGTCTATAGCGGGGTCTGGTGTGCCGGGGTCTATAGCGGGGTCTGGTGTGCCGGGATCTATACCAGGGTCTGGTGTGCCGGGGTCTATACCGGGGTCTGGTGTACCGGGGTCTATACCGGGGTCTGGTGTGCCGGGGTCTATACCAGGGTCTGGTGTGCCGGGGTCTATACCGGGGTCTGGTGTGCCGGGGTCTATACCAGGGTCTGGTGTACCGGGGTCTATACCGGGGTCTGGTGTGCCGGGGTCTATACCGGGGTCTGGTGTGCCGGGGTCTATACCAGGGTCTGGTGTACCGGGGTCTATACCGGGGTCTATACCGGGGTCTATACCGGGGTCTATACCGGGGTCTGGTGTGCCGGGGTCTATACCAGGGTCTGGTGTGCCGGGGTCTATACCGGGGTCTGGTGTGCCGGGGTCTATAGCGGGGTCTGGTAGCCGACATCGGGGTCTGGTGTGCCGGGGTCTATAGCGGGGTCTGGTAGCCGACATCGGGGTCTGGTGTGCCGGGGTCTATACCAGGGTCTGGTGTGCCGGGGTCTATACCGGGGTCTGGTGTGCCGGGGTCTATACCGGGGTCTGGTGTACTGGGGTCTATACAGGGGTCTATACCGGGGTCTATACCAGGGTCTGGTGTGCCGGGGTCTATACCGGGGTCTGGTGTACCGGGGTCTATACCGGGGGTCTGGTGTGCCGGGGTCTATACCAGGGTCTGGTGTGCCGGGGTCTATACCGGGGTCTGGTGTGCCGGGGTCTATACCGGGTTCTGGTGTGCCGGGGTCTATAGCGGGGTCTGGTGTACCGGGGTCTATACCGGGGTCTATAGCGGGGTCTGGTGTGCCGGGGTCTATAGCGGGGTCTGGTGTGCCGGGGTCTATACCGGGGTCTGGTGTACCGGGGTATATACCGGGGTTTGGTGTGCCGGGGTCTATACCGGGGTCTGGTGTACCGGGGTCTATAGCGGGGTCTGGTGTACCGGGGTCTATACCGGGGTCTATAGCGGGGTCTGGTGTGCCGGGGTCTATAGCGGGGTCTGGTGTGCCGGGGTCTATACCAGGGTCTGGTGTGCCGGGGTCTATACCGGGGTCTGGTGTACCGGGGTCTATACCGGGGTCTGGTGTGCCGGGGTCTATACCAGGGTCTGGTGTGCCGGGGTCTATACCGGGGTCTGGTGTGCCGGGGTCTATACCAGGGTCTGGTGTACCGGGGTCTATACCGGGGTCTGGTGTGCCGGGGTCTATACCGGGGTCTGGTGTGCCGGGGTCTATACCAGGGTCTGGTGTACCGGGGTCTATACCGGGGTCTATACCGGGGTCTATACCGGGGTTTATACCGGGGTCTGGTGTGCCGGGGTCTATACCAGGGTCTGGTGTGCCGGGGTCTATACCGGGGTCTGGTGTGCCGGGGTCTATAGCGGGGTCTGGTAGCCGACATCGGGGTCTGGTGTGCCGGGGTCTATAGCGGGGTCTGGTAGCCGACATCGGGGTCTGGTGTGCCGGGGTCTATAGCGGGGTCTGGTAGCCGACATCGGGGTCTGGTTTGCCGGGGTCTATAGCGGGGTCTGGTAGCCGACATCGGGGTCTGGTGTGCCGGGGTCTATAGCGGGGTCTGGTAGCCGACATCGTGGTCTGGTGTGCCGGGGTCTATAGCGGGGTCTGGTAGCCGACATCGGGGTCTGGTTTGCCGGGGTCTATAGCGGGGTTTGGTAGCCGACATCGGGGTCTGGTTTGCCGGGGTCTATAGCGGGGTCTGTTAGCCGACGTCGGGGTCTGGTGTGCCGGGGTCTATAGCGGGGTCTGGTAGCCGACATCGGGGTCTGGTGTGCCGGGGTCTATAGCGGGGTCTGGTAGCCGACATCGGGGTCTGGTGTGCCGGGGTCTATAGCGGGGTCTGGTAGCCGACATCGGGGTCTGGTTTGCCGGGGTCTATAGCGGGGTCTGGTAGCCGACATCGGGGTCTGGTTTGCCGGGGTCTATAGCGGGGTCTGGTAGCCGACATCGGGGTCTGGTTTGCCGGGGTCTATAGCGGGGTCTGGTAGCCGACATCGGGGTCTGGTTTGCCGGGGTCTATAGCGGGGTCTGGTAGCCGACATCGGGGTCTGGTTTGCCGGGGTCTATAGCGGGGTCTGGTAGCCGACATCGGGGTCTGGTTTGCCGGGGTCCATAGCGGCGTGCGGCGCTTCACATCCGGGCTGTGTCACGGCGCACAGTGCGCCACACTGTAGGTACAACCGTCACACGCCGTCACACGCCGTCACACGCCGTGACACGCCGTGACACGCAGCTGCACCATACACCAGGCACGGAGGAGCCTATTCAGTTGAGCGGGCTTCAACGCCTTCGATTTGAGGCTCAGCCCCGTCAATTTTACAATACTAATTGGTAGCCATACAGCGACACTATACAGGGAATCAAACCAGTGACAACCAGTGAGAATCAAACCAGTGACAACCAGTGAGAATCAAACCAGTGACAACCAGTGAGAATCAAACCAGTGACAACCAGTGAGAATCAAACCAGTGACAACCAGTGAGAATCAAACCAGTGACAACCAGTGAGAATCAAACCAGTGACAACCAGTGAGAATCAAACCAGTGACAACCAGTGAGAATCAAACCAGTGACAACCAGTGAGAATCAAACCAGTGACAACCAGTGAGAATCAAACCAGTGACAACCAGTGAGAATCAAACCAGTGACAACCAGTGAGAATCAAACCAGTGACAACCAGTGAGAATCAAACCAGTGACAACCAGTGATAATCAAACCAGTGACAACCAGTGAGAATCAAACCAGTGACAACCAGTGAGAATCAAACCAGTGACAACCAGTGAGAATCAAACCAGTGACAACCAGTGATAATCAAACCAATGACAACCAGTGAGAATCAAACCAGTGACAACCAGTGAGAATCAAACCAGTGACAACCAGTGATAATCAAACCAGTGACAACCAGTGAGAATCAAACCAGTGACAACCAGTGAGAATCAAACCAGTGACAACCAGTGAGAATCAAACCAGTGACAACCAGTGAGAATCAAACCAGTGACAACCAGTGAGAATCAAACCAGTGACAACCAGTGAGAATCAAACCAGTGACAACCAGTGAGAATCAAACCAGTGACAACCAGTGAGAATCAAACCAGTGAGTGACACCAGTGACAACAAAACGCACTGGATATAGATGATGGACGCCGCTGCGCAGTAGATGGCTGCTGGACTCAGGGGCGGATCCAGGATTTTCTAAGGCAGGGGGCTTCAGGCCTGAGGGCGGCATATTTCCTCGGTGACGGGGGCGGCATGGTGCCTTCCGAGGGCGGCATAATGCCTTCCGAGGGCGGCGATGTACCTTCCGAGGGCGGCATAATGCGTCGTGAGGGCGGCAAGATGTCTTCTGAGGGTGCCAGGGTGCCTTCCAAGAGTGCTACGATGCTGTTGGTAGACGCAAGGGCGCCCTGGCGGCCTCCCGAAAACGCTACGGCGCCTTCGGCGCCGGCAAATCCTATACAAAAATGGCGCCGTTTTCTAAGGCAGGGGGCTTCAGCCCCTACGGCCCCCCCTGGATCCGCCACTGGTTGGACTGGCCACCGTGTCAGCTGCCTTGAGCGGGAGCTTGGCGTTACCTCTCCTACAAAAGGAGCAGGACCGCGTGCCGATCTGGCTCGCTCAGACCGGGCCAGTCAGCCCCGCCGAAACTGACCGGCCGACCATAGTTGGTGAGAGTCGGACAGGGTTGGAAAAGTTGCTGTTTGCTGGTGTACAGGGGCACCAGGAGATTTTGTACTCTGCAATTGTGACTGGAAATAATTAACTTTTTGTACTCTTTGAATAGGCAATAAATATTCTTAGGAAACATGCCAAACTTATATGAATATTTGTGTTCCCAGGCACAGCAGACATCAACGAGAAAAATTGAGCGACATCAAGCAGAAAACGATTTCCAACCTCCAAGAACCAAGTGTCTCTAAACTGAAACCTTTGGTCAGCAAGATGAAATGCCAGCGCCTACATTGTGTTATTCCAATGCATGTTTCAAATGAAAATATTTATGTTTTAAATATAAACATGATGTATGATGCAGTCTTCTGTCTGAGAACAAACTGATCACAAATTATGGGTTAATCCAGACAACTCATTAGCAAATACGTAACCATGCGAGTAGGTGTAGGGCCAAAGTTAAAACACCGCTCTTCCTTAGGGCAGAGTACATGTCGCCTATCTCGAAAAGCGTCAGTCAGTGGTGTTAAAAATATCAAAAACAAACAAACAAGAAACTAAGCACCCACCAATCTGACTCAATAATCACACACTTTTTTCTCTTTTTTTTAATAATAAATTTAGTCCGAATGTTTTTGTATGGATGGATTTCCGAGGTCAGGACCCACGCTAAGCAGAGCTTGTTGCACAGGTCCTGACCTCACCACCCGATCGCGCAATTCCTGTTGGCAGGCAGAATTTAGAGACGAAAGTTTTACGTGCCCGACATACCTGGACACGGTCCGCCCCGCTCACTGACGTCACCTGACCTTGAGTGCGACCGCTGCCACCGGCCGCAGGCCATCCCAGTCAGGAGCAAATAGCGAGCGCCGAAGCGACTCGAACCCGGGCTGCCAGTACCGGAGGTCAGAAGTCCAGCGCTCTACCACTGAGCTACAGGGGCGGACTGCAGCACACCACCGTAGACACAGCACTACACAAATCAAAATAGCGTACCACGAGACGTCCTGCGCCGAAAATGTCTCTTATCTTCCTTCAAAAGAGATGAGCACAAGATTACGCTGCCGAGTACTTTCCTCGACGAATACCTTGCGTACCAAGTACCGTTTTCCCTTGCTGGAAAAGCTCATGGTACCTGGTGTTCGTTGAGAACAAGTACTATGCAGATAATCATTCTTTTAAAAGGTTAAATGATCAATTAAATGGTATGAAAAGAAAGTGCTTGCCTTCCTGATGCCAATGGTACCATTTTTTTGTTAAGACGACTACCTTTTTTAGGCGTAAATAGCTAATGAAAATCCTTGTACTCGGTGTCTAGAACACCAGGTCACCAGGTGGATACCGGCGAAGCTTTATGTCCGATATATCTATCAATCGGGCTCGTTAGAGT
>JAXIVJ010003041.1:95000-99705 GCA_036785665.1 Chirona hameri
GGTCTCCCCTACAGGTGAAAATGCATTTAATCGGGCATTTCTTAATAGTTTATCTCCCACATGTTTGTAAACGGTTTGCTGAGACCCCTGTATGATGATACAACCTGGCTTTGGGTTTGGATATTACGAGCGAGCGCGCTCGCTCGTCCTTCCGTGGTGTATGGGAAAAATCTGAATATGAGCGGCCCGGCCCGACCCGGCCCGTGGCGACGCTTTTGAGCGCATATCTCTGCAACCACACGTCCGATTCACAAGCGGACTTCTTTGCTGAACAGCCCCATCCAACCTACCCTGTTTGAGACCAGTGCCGACTCATGCGGGCGACTACCACTGCACGTGGCGCGTGCCGCGTGAGGGGTGTTGAAAAATGTCTCGCAAAAACTTCGCAACGGCTGGGCAGATTATGTGCAAATTTGGTGTGTGGTTAGGGACCCCTCAGTCGCTACTTTCCCACAAGTCATGGCTGGGGTGCTTCTGCACGTGCGCACGTGCTCACCCCTATTCTATATCTCAGGAACGGCTGAGCCGCTTGTGTTCAAATTTGGTGTGTGGTTAGGGACCCTCAGCCGCCACTTTCCCACAATTCAGGGCTGGGGTGCATCTGCACGTGCGCACGTGCCCTCCTTTTTTGTATCTCAGAAACTACTTGCCCGATCGAGTTGAAATTCACCATACATTTCGTTCGCGCTCGCTCGTTCATCGCCAACTACGGCGCCTTACAGGTATATAAGAAGTGGGCCAGGGGACCTACTTTGTGCTGAGGTGTCGGGCTGGGGTTACCTACTTTGTGCTGAGGTGTCGGGCTGGGGGTTACCTACTTTTTGCTGAGGTGTCGCGACACGTCCGACTTCCGGAAGCCGTCCAGCTGGTAGAGTCGCTTGGCGAGCCGCACCGCCGACGGCACGTCCACCGCCTTCTGGCTGAAGTGGAAGCTCTGCAGACTCTCGCTGTCCGATCCTTCCTCAGAGTCGGGCGACAATCCGCCGCCGCCGCCGCCCCCGCCATCACTGCCGCCCCCGCCGGTCACACCGTCACGCACAAATATCCCACCGCTGTCACCAATTGCAGCAGTCAGCCGTCCACCGCTGACGTCATCAACACACGCCTCACTGTGGCCGCCGCCGGCGGCGTGGTCTCCGTTGACGCGCGCCGCCGCCGGGGCGTTCACTGTCCAGAGGACACGGCCGTCGGCGTCGGCGGCGGTGGCCGGGCCGTCCTCCAGCAGCTCGGGGGCCGTGTCCAGCAGCGGGTCCAGCGAGCCGGCCGTCTCCTCCGGCGGCTCGCCGGCCGGCGCCGCCAGCAGCCGGTCCTCGGAGCGCGAGCCGCGGAACCCGCCGCCGGAGGAGAGCGGCGGCGGCGTCAGGCGCGCCTGGCCGCCGCCCTGCGGACTGGCCGGCGCCGAGCCGCCGTCCGGGGAGCCCGGCGGCGGCAGGCGCGACGGCGCCGCCTCGCCGGCCGGCGTGCGCGACAGGTTCAGCATCATGTCGCCCGTCATCGTGAACGTCTCGAAGCGCGGCCGGTCGTGGCCATGGCCGTTAGTATCGGCCGGCGGCGCGCCAGGCGGCGGCAGCGGCCGCGCTCGGCCCTTGGGCGGGCTGTGCATCAGAGGGACGCGTGGCACGGCGGCGGCGGCGGCGGCGGCGGCAGCCGGCCGGCGCTGAGGCGACTTCATGGCCAACACGTCACGAACGTGTGTCAGGTCCTGTTGGGTGATGGCCGAACGCAGACTCTCCAGCGTGTTGGACGACTCCAGGTACTGACGCACACGCTCCTTGATGACGTCATCTGAGGACAGACAGAGGCGGGGGTGACGTCATCTGAGGACAGACAGAGCCGAGGGGTGACGTCATCTGAAGACATACAGAGGAGGGTGACGTCATCTGAGGACATACAGAGGAGGGTGACGTCATCTGAGGACATACAGAGCCGGGATGACGTCATCTGAGGACAGACAGAGGAGGGTGACGTCATCTGAGGACATACAGAGCCGGGATGACGTCATCTGAGGACAGACAGAGCCGGGATGACGTCATATGAGGACAGACAGAGGCGGATGACGTCATCTGAGGACAGACAGAGCCGGGATGACGTCATCTGAGGACAGACAGAGGCGGATGACGTCATCTGATGGCAGACAGAGCCGGGATGACGTCATCTGAGGACAGACAGAGGAAGGTGACGTCATCTGAGGACAGACAGAGGAGGATGACGTCATCTGAGGACAGACAGAGGCGGATTACGTCATCTGAGGACAGACAGAGGAGGGTGGCGTCATCTGAGGACAGACAGAGGAGGGTGTCGTCATCTGAGGACAGACAGAGGAGGATGACGTCATCTGATGACAGACAGAGGCGAGGGTGACAGATGAGAGATATAATTAAACCAGAGCTAGCTGTGTGGGTAAACACCACGTCAGGACAGCTGTGTGGGTAAACACCACGTCAGGACAGCTGTGTGGGTAAACACCACGTCAGGACAGTTGTGTGGGTAAACACCACGTCAGGACAGCTGTGTGGGTAAACACCACGTCAGGACAGCTGTGTGGGTAAAGACCACGTCAGGACAGCTGTGTGGGTAAACACCACGTCAGGACAGCTGTGTGGGTAAACACCACGTCAGGACAGCTGTGTGGGTAAACACCACGTCAGGACAGCTGTGTGGGTAAACACCACGTCAGGACAGCTGTGTGGGTAAACACCACGTTAGGACAGCTGTGTGGGTAAACACCACGTCAGGACAGCTGTGTGGGTAAACACCACGTCAGGACAGCTGTGTGGGTAAACACCACGTCAGGACAGCAGAATTCCCTGGTCAGAACAGTGGGGCATGGCGGCGACAGGGTGGAACCTAAAATAACTCCGCCCCGCGTAGTGTATTCTACTACGACCGAAGCGAGTACGCCGCAGCTGTGCGATGTGACCAATGGCGCGGGTGCAGTGCATTCTACTACTCTGTAGTGTAAACCTGGCCGCGCTAACGTCGCCGTAATGTTTGGTCTGAATGACGGCACAGTACCACCATACGGAGCGACCCCCTCCCCCGGACAGCCAGCTTCCCCCCCCCCCCCCCCGACAGCCAGCGATCCCCCGGACAGCGATCCCCCGGACAGCCAGCGACCCCCCCCCCCCCCGGACAGCCAGCGACCCCCCCCCCCCCCCGCCCCCCGGACAGCCAGCGATCCCCGCCCCCCGGACAGCCAGCGACTCCCCCCCCCCCGACAGCCAGCTTCCCCCCCCGACAGCCAGCGATCCCCCCGGACAGCCAGCTTCCCCCCCCGACAGCCAGCGATCCCCCCGGACAGCGATCCCCCCGGACAGCCAGCGCCCCCCCCCCCCCCACCGCCCCCCGGACAGCCAGCGATCCCCGCCCCCCGACAGCCAGCGATCCCCCCCGGACAGCGATCCCCCCGGACAGCCAGCGACCCCCCCCCCCCGGACAGCCAGCGATCCCCCCCCCCCCCGACAGCCAGCGACCCCCCCCCCCCCCCGGACAGCCAGCGATCCCCCGGACAGCCAGCGACCCCCCCCCCGCCCCCCGGACAGCCAGCGATCCCCGCCCCCCGGACAGCCAGCGACTCCCCCCCCCCCCCTCCCCCGACAGCCAGCGACCCTCCCCCCCGGACAGTCAGCGACCCCCCCCCCCCCCCGGACAGCCAGCGACCCCCCGCCCCCTGACAGCCAGCGACCCCCGCCCCCTCCGGACAGCCAGCGACCCCGACCCCCCCCCCCCCCCCCCCCCTCGGACAGCCAGCGACCCCCCCCCCCCGGAAAGCCAGCGAGCGCTGTGTGCAGACGCTGTGTGCAGACGCTGTGTGTAGACCCTGTGTAGACGCTGCGTAGACGCTGTGTAGACGCTGTGTAGACGCTGTGACATACAGCACTACACCAGCACACGGCGGCCGGGCAGACGGCGGCGGCGGCGGCGGCGGCGTGACGCCATATATGGTCAGCACAGGCCGGCGGGGCGCCGGAGCACGGTATACGGTACGATAATCCGCAGTCAACTGTTCACGGCAGCCGGCCGGACCGACGGACAGCTACTCACGGACCACGACAGCCAGCAGGACGGACGGACGGACAGACAGAGACAGACAGACATACAGACAGATAATGACAGACATAGACAGACAGCCAGAGACAGACAGACAGACAGACATACACGGCAGTGACAGCTGACACAGCTGTCCGGTCGCAGTCAGTGGACCACCGTCTGGTGTCTGTCTGTCTGTCTGTCTGTCTGTCTGTCTGTCTGTCTGTCTGTCTGTCTGTCTGTCTGTCTGTCTGTCTGTCTGTCTGTCTGTCTGTCTGTCTGTCTGTCTGTCTGTCTGTCTGTCTGTCTGTCTGTCTGTGTCTGTGTCTGTGTCTGTGTCTGTGTCTGTGTCTGTGTCTGTGTCTGTGTCTGTGTCTGTGTCTGTGTATGTGTCTGTGTCTGTGTCTGTGTCTGTGTCTGTGTCTGTGTCTGTGTCTGTGTATGTGTCTGTGTCTGTGTCTGTGTCTGTGTCTGTGTCTGTGTCTGTGTCTGTGTCTGTGTCTGTGTCTGTGTCTGTGTCTGTGTCTGTGTCTGTGTCTGTGTCTGTGTCTGTGTCTGTGTCTGTGTCTGTGTCTGTGTCTGTGTCTGTGTCTGTGTCTGTGTCTGTGTCTGTGTCTGTGTCTGTGTCTGTGTCTGTGTCTGTGTATGTGTATGTGTATGTGTATGTGTCTGTATG
>JAXIVJ010003042.1:0-2500 GCA_036785665.1 Chirona hameri
GGTAGAATTCGCTATATAGTCTGTAAAAACAAATGCGAGGTTATTATTGATTTGTATTGGGGCAAGGGATTCTGCGGACGTGTGACGTCACCACCCCTGGGTCGGATTCGGTCAAATCGCCGGTTGAGTCTAGTCTCTACCTCCTATATACGGCCTTGAGGGACCTCAAGAACACCATTAACTGGAGAGGTGATGGTGAATTACTGGTCTAAGATGTGAGGTGGAACAGAAAGGGTTGTTTGTTATGTTTTATATTGTGGATTCATCCTACAATGCAACAATCTTATCCGGTCCTTATGGATCACTATATAATATATGCTTGCAAACTTGTCATGGGATTACCGATTGGTTGGATGCACCATTGGTGGTTTGTGGATCATGTGCAAAACCGCCTCAGCTTCTTACTAATCCTGATTTCTGCTATGCCTGCCATTGTATTCTGGTTAGAGGGTACTCTGAATGTTATCAATATTGTTGGGATCTGGATCATGGATTTGTGTTGTTGTTGAATCCTGCAGATCCTGGATCTTACAGAGATCTTGTGGATCTTGGATCATGCAGGATCACTTTATCGTGGGGTCATGTGGATCTTGGAACCTAGGAAATAATTTTGTCGTGGGATCTTGTGGATCTATCCTATTTTTTGGCCATGACACATATCTGTTCAGATAGGTACCAATGTCAGGCAAATAAGATGAGAAATTGAGATTTGCGAAATATCGCAACTTAGCTAGTCCCTGGACAAATCCCGCCGTCATGCAAGCTTCACAAGTTGAACGATACTGTGGCGAGAAATGGGTGTCTCCGTTGTACTCGTGTTATGGGTGATCATGATGATCAGGGAAGGGTGTGGATGTGTATTGTGAAGTACTGAGTGGCCGCGCGGGGCGGAGGTTCTCGTCGCCGCGCCAAGGCGGTCCGGCGCCGGTGTCAGCTTCTGGGAGCGAATGGATGGTCGGGTTGCGTCAGGACGAGTTGTGGCGCTGGCGCGGGTCGTGGACCGGATATGTGATGAGGATACGTAAGATGAGCGCGGAGTCAGCGGCGGCGTGCCGTGCAGTCGTGGCTCGCAGTGTAGATGATATGTGTGATATGTGATGAGGCGATGTGAGATGCAGCGTAGGGGCGGCGGCCGGCGGCGGCGCGCCGTGCGGCTGTGAGTCGGGCACAGAGAGGGGAGACGCACGGCTGCGGTGATGTCGGTGGTGTGATGTTTGAGGCTGAGCGTGAGCAATAAGACCAGTCGAAGGATCTGTGTTTTGGACACTACAGATACATAGAAGCCGAAACATCGTGTGCGTTAAGTCGAAGCTTTCTCTGCGATCCAAGCACATGTCAGAACCAAAGCAGTGTTCACTGAAGAATGTCTGAAAACACGGAACGCACTCCCAACACTCCCAACATACGAGATAACTAACAGACAGAAAGCGCAACCACGGACTGCACTGTTCAGTACAAGAGCTGCCACTTTTGATAACCAGGTCCACGGTGTGTGAACTAACAAGACAGAAAGCGCAGCCACGGACTGCATACTGTTCAGCACAAGAGCTACCACTTTTGATAACCAGGCCCACGGTGTGTGCACTTTCTAAGACCACTTCTGGGTTCTGTAGACCTTTGCAGGGCACAAAGATGGTACAAAATGTAGGGCGAGAGTTATACGTCAAACTGACTGCTTGACCACTTTACTAATACTAAGCACCAAACAGAAACTTAGGCCTAAGCAAATGATATTATCAACATTCAATGACATTAATGATACATATTTTGAAGCTTACATGTACGCAAACTCACAGACGGCGAATCGTGTTCGTGACTTTTGCAAAAATAATGCATGACGTGGCGTAAGCTTGATAATTTAAGTTAATCTGCAATATGGGTTTTAAAAACCGAAAAGTGTCAGCTCGGCAGAGTACCGTTGCCAGCTGCATACCTCTGTCGCCGTTTCTGTCGTCTCGGCCTCCATAGCCCCGGTCGTCTCTGCGTCTGTCATAACCGCCACCACCACCATAACCACGATCTGCACAACACATTACGTAAGCGGCGTGCAGTCAACTGCGTGATTGTGACGCACAAACTGGTTGGTCTAAAGCAGTGCCGAAGAAAGCGGCTGGCAATGCACGACGCAGGCTCACGCCGGCACTGCGAAACGCTCGGCAGGCACAGTCATCAGACGAAGCCGCGACATGGGAAGCTGACAGTTCGGCTCTGCGACGCTGTAGATAACTATCCACTACAAAGTCTGATTAAAAGTCGAGGGAAGTTCACCATTGAGCCAATGAGAAATATCGTATTAGCGATTATTTACCAGAGTTGTCTTTGGTTAACAATATATAGTGAGCGCCACGACTTCGCACGTACCTCTATCGCCGTATCGGTCGTCCGGCCGCCGCCGCCTCGGTCGTCACTCTTCGGTCGGAGCGCCTGTACCAGAAAAAGGGGGTATAACACTGGTACGAACTGCCATCAACAATTCACAATATCTACAGCACGCACAAAT
>JAXIVJ010003042.1:5000-99702 GCA_036785665.1 Chirona hameri
CCGGCATAACGAAAGCCATCGTTGTGATGTCTGGGAAGCACTGTCAATGTTAAGTGGATATTTTGTGCCATTCATGATTCACACAAAATAGCAATGACATTTTAAAATTGAGAGGAACCAGTGACAATGGTGTTACTGTTTTTAATGGGTATTTAATTTAAATGTAGGAGTTATAACTCTACAGTCAATAATTTGACCCTAGGATGTCGCTGAGATCGGCTGATGCATTCATTATACTGCCAAATTTTCCATGAAAATACTTTCGCTGACTTGAAGGCTTTCCAACGGGCATGTATCTGTGCCGTGGGTCTTGTAAGTTACAAGGTGGCATATGGGGCCCTGAAGGCCCAGCTGATTACACACACAAAGTGAACGATAACGCTATACACAGTGGTGCTAACAGGGGCGAGTGCTAACAGGGAATGTGCCGACAGCTCAGAGACAGAGTCGCCACACACGGACTGTGAAGCACCCCCTCACAGCGGCCGTCCCCCGGCCACACGGGCCGCACGGGCCACACGGGCCACACGGGCCGCACGGGCCGCGGCAGACGACCAGCGATCGGGGTTCGTCTTCGCCGTGTCGACCGTGGTGCCAGTATTGGTGCCAGTATTGGTCAGTGGGACAATGACGGGCCGTTATGAGGCGCTGCTCGCCGCACCAAAGTCGTCGTTACGAGCCGCAGCCGACACCAGCCACATCAACACAGGTGTGTAGGTGTGTGTAGGTGTGTAAACACAGGTCTGCAGAGTGTAGCGTCCGATCGGGTCGCGGCGGCCGGCCGTGCCCCGCCCTGCACATTGCGGTACTCACCACGCCCAAAGCCACCGTAGCCGCCCCGGTCACGGTCACCACCTTGGCCACCTTGGTCTGCGGGCGGCGGAGGAGTGCGGGTCAGTCGGGGGGTGTCCGAACACCGCTCACGTACACAAACAACGAAACGCCGATCTACAGTTTACGACACAATTTTTTAAGCAGAAGATTTCGAAAGTCATGCAACACATGTTTTATGGGCTATTTTGCACGTCGAAATCGATAGTGATGGTCATTTTACCATCTGACCTCATTTAAGTGAAGTTAGTGTTAAGCTTAGGTCAAGTTCAGGTCACATACAATGACCTACAATTTGAAATTGATAAATCTAATACAAAAAGACATGTTTCTAGACCAGTTTTGTCTCAGAAATACAGTGCTGGCATTTATTTGTCGGTTTCTGGTCAATAAATTTTTATTAAAAAAATGAGTCATGACTCATGAGTAACTCAATACTCATAGGGCAGAAGTCAGTCAAAAATGAATATATTGCTTTGAAATTTGGTTTGGTATTGTCCATGTGTACTGTGTAGTTCTCCAACATATATACCGTTTTTTTTTTGTTTTTTTTTTATTTTGTGGCATTTTTCCGAGAAAAAAGTGTTTTTTTTGTTGCATTTTTGGGGTAAAAAAACAATATTTTCACAAATCATACATAGACATTTTGTAGGCCTTGCGATTTGGCATATTTTTGACGTTTTTTATTGCATTTTTCTCCCAAACGTGCCTTTGTATGGTCTGTTAACCCTATTCCTTGCGGGGGGCAGATAATCTGCCCCTCCCGATGGTTTTTCGCATGCTGCTCCTAAACTACTGGAGCTAGCTAGCATCTTTAAATTTTCTGACTTTTCCTCAAATTGAATAGCGCATGTCAAAATTTTGAGAGAAAAAAAATCGGCTTAGCAGAGGCAGCACCAGGCTCCTGGTTTGGGGAGTGTTACGAATGCGGTTGTGCGGCGCATACTTCCTTCGTAGTTCGCGTGTGCAATCAATGCGTCAGAAACATTTTCATTGCAATATGCATCATAAATACCAGGATTGCACATATGTTTGGCAGAGGCGCACTCAGGTACAAAAAATGGGAGGCGATACCCTACCTCAATTAGGTCCAACTTCAAATTAGTAAGATATCAAAAAGCGTTACGCGGATGGTGCCCCCCACACTGTTTTCCTGGATACGCCTATGTGCAATATATCACATTTAACAAATTACAGCAAATAATGTCCACATGTGACGTTCATACTGCGCCAAAAAATCACGAACAGCACAATATATTTGTTCTCAGAAAATCCCCCCATTTTAAATCCCCTGAATACACCTATGATTTTTCATTTTGGTACTGGTCTTGTGATATGTTGGAAGACCAGTACATTTGAAGCTCAAAAACATTTGTTGCATGAAAATCGGTCGAACCATATTACCACAATGACCAATCAAAAAACACCCCAAATTTTCGTATTTTTTGCCCCATGGTCCCCCATTTTTTAACAACAAAAAGTTCGGGATTCAAAAATATATTTTGATGAATCGAATGTTTCTGTCCCATTGAAATCGACCGAGCAGTTCTCGAGATCCTGGGGGGGGGGGGGGGGGGGGCAGAATCTGCCCCTACCCGCACGTTAACGTAATTCTAGCCGCCCACAAGGAATATGGTTAAAGTGTGGCTGATTTTATCGTAAAACTCGTGTATAGTGACGTCACAAAATTCGTTATATCTAAACAAAATAATCGACGAAATTGCTTCCTTTTTTGCACAGATGTAAAATTGATGTGGGAGAAGGAACCCAAAGTTTCACGTTGATAGCGCCATTGTGTTTTGAGCTATCGCGAAAATTCGTCAGGGGGGGGGGGGGGGGCAATATAAATATTCCGTAAGTTTTGGCTCATGTAAACGGGGTACGAGTTACCCATCGAACGTCATGGGTCTCATGACGCTTCTGGAACGCTTTCGAGGGGTTGTTGTTGTTTTTCACAGATTCAAATCAACCTCCCGCATTCGTGTGGCTAGTTTTCGTCGATGTCCACCCCTCGGCGGATGGACATCCCCCCCCCCCCCCCCACACACACACACACACACACAAACACACACATCGGCGGATGGGTTTCTCCCTATACTTTTTCTCTCGGCGGATGGTCCCCTCGGCGGATGGTTTTCCCCCTTCGGTGTGGTTTTCCCCCTCGGCGGGTAGTTTCCCCTCGGCGGAATGTACCACCCCCCCCCCCCCCCCCGGCGGGTGTTTTTCTGCCCTGGGTCTGACCTGAGCCGCGCGGTCCGGAGCGCCAGTCGTTCTCGCGGCCAGCGCCGCGATCAGCGCTGGGCGGTCCGGAGCGCCAGTCGCTGTCGCCACCGCGGTCAGCGCCGCGCTCAGCGCCGCGGTCAGCGCCAGGCGGGCCGGAGCGCCAGTCGCTGTCGCCGCGGTCGGCGGCGGCGGGGCCGCGGTCGCTGGTGGTGCGCGCCGGCTGAGTGCGCGGTCCGGAGCGCCAGTCATCGTCGTCCTCGGCGCGCTCGCTGTTCTCGTCCTGGCCGAACGACGAGTAGCCGCGCGACTGCTGCTGGTCGCGCTCGCTGGGCGTCTTCAGGTCGATACGCAGCTTCCTGCCATCCACCTCCTGCCGAGAAACACAAACACTAACGTCACACCTGCGGCCAACATGAACCCGCGCCCGCTGGGTCTCAAGTCGAACGCGCCCCGCTGGGGGGTAAATTGTACCCCTCGTATCTTCCGAACCAATGGCCGCAGCGAGACGCACAAGGCGGCGATCGAAAGCTCTCAAGGAGAGGAATATAATGCATACCCGAAATTCTTAAAATAAGGTCACTATCGCGGGGGTAAGGTCAAAATGAAGGTATTTGAGTTTTGGGCCATACTTTCCATCCAAAGACATAGATTGCTACTATTATCGCAGCAAGGTGTTCTCAAAGGTATAATGCATCTCCCGTAAAAGCCAAAGTGAAATTGTATGCAAAGGTCAATGTCACATCAGGTCACAAAGGGTCACTATTGGCAATAGGTCTATGAAAGACATGCGACACATGTTTTATGGGTTATTTTACACGTATAATTCGATAGTAGCAGCAATTTTCACAACCTGACACCATATAAGGTCAAGGTCAGGTCACATGTCAAAATTTGAAATTGATTAATCTAAATACAAAAAGGCATGTTTCTAGACCAGTTTTGTCTCAGAAATACAACGGTGTCATTTATTTGTCTGTATCTAGTCAATAAAAGCCAAAAACGTAACTTCATAAAATGTCATTGAGTTACTTATACTTAAGGAGCCATAAATCAGTAAAAAAAAAAAAAGATACTGCTTTGAAATTTGGTTTGGATATCGTCCATACTTGGGTCTCTCATATATATTTATTTAACATCTTCAAATTTTTAGATTTCAGTTTTCTGAAGAAAAAAAACTTTAGGGGTCAAAAACCTACAATTTCACAAATCTGAGAGCCATTAAGAAGAGAATGACAATTCTTTTATTTTGACGTTTTTCATCTGCAATTTGCTTTAAAACTCTATTTCCACGATTTGTCAAACATTGATAGTTTTCCACCAAAAATGGCATGACATGACGTCATTAAAAGTCATTATATCCCTATGTTTCAGTGCTACCTCAATTTCAGTGAAATTTGGAGAGAAGACATAGAATTGATGCAGCAGACGTCGCTATCTGTCATAGTTCTCAAGTTATTGAGAAAACCTGGGAGGGGTGGGGGCTAAAATTTACCCCCCCCCCCCCCTCCCCATCGGGCCGCGCGGGTTAACCCTCGCCCTACGGGGGTCCTAAAACGACCCCCCCCCCCCCCGAGTTTTTTTAAAATAAATAACTTTATACACATGCGGCGCATCTTGCTGAAATTTTCAGTAGCGGAGTTTAGTGAGTTTACAACAATTATACGCATGCTATCCAAATTTGAAGTGTATACGACTAACAGATCGTGACCTATGACCTTTTCGTCAAGGTCATGTCAGACCACAATGGGTCATTTACCTGATCCCAAAGGTCACCAGTTGACCTAGATACTCAAATTGGGATGCCTTTGAGGCACCACGTTCCCGTTCACGGTGTTCCTCTATCTCTCTCCGTTCGGAAGTTATACTAAGCGCTATACTTATACTAATTTGCGGACGTGGTCGATTTTAGGTCATTCACTTGACCTGGAAGATCACCCGTTGACCTGAAACCTAAAAATCGCATACTGTTAGATTCCTCTCATGACAGGCAACATGCTGGTCCTCACCGCAAAGGTCAATGTCGCTCATGTTGCTTGGTTTGGAAGTTAACAGGGGGGGGGGGTCCTGTTAGGACCCCCGCAGGGCCAAGGTGAGACAAATTCCCCGTAGGGCGAGGTTTAACCCTCGCCCTGGGGGGTGGTGGGGTGGGTGGGGTCATCCCCCCCCCTCTGATGTTTTTTTTCGGGAATAGCGGGAAAACGGCGGCGCTAGCGCCGCCAAATTTGGTACAGAAATTCGGGTATCAATTACCCACATTGTGTACAAGTTTTGATCTCAGGTCAGGTCACCAGGTCACGTCAAGTGACCTTACCTAAAAAACACATGTTTGTGGTCGTGCCAAAGTCACAGTCTTTGTCGGAGAGATTTGAAACTTGCAGGATTGCATAAGGTCATAAGTACCTACAATTCGTATATCTCGGGATTTTGTTTTGTATCGGTGACCTAAGGTCAGGTCGATTTCGTGACCTCCCCATTATAAGTCAACGGGAAATATACAAATGCTTCCTATTCGGAGAATATGCATTGGATCAGGCCAATTCTTTCAGAATCTTGTTAGTTTACCTCGTTATTGATGACCCATGTGCAATTGTTGCTCAGTGACCTCTGCAAGGTCAGATGAGGCCATCTGAGGTCACAGACACTTTTTTGGCAATAACTCTTGATATAATAAACATAGATGTGCGAATGACACCATTGTGTTTGTTTCGTCGAGTCGCGTCGCCCCATCTGTAGCATGACCTGCCTGGGTTACCAAATGACCTTGACATGAGGTCAAATTTTGAAGTTGACCTAACCAGGTCGCCATTAATATGTTTCGAAGTGCCCTGATGAGACAATCACGATGGTGTTATAATTATTGTTCTATGTTTAACTGATTACAAGTTATTCACGACAAACTGTTTGGGGAAAATACCCTTGTGACCTTGGTGACCTCTGGAGCCTCAACTATTCACCTGAGCTAAAATGTGAGGACACCAAGTGCAATTGCATTTGAGAGAGCTTTTGATTGCTTCTTCCGTTTGTTCCTAGCTATCATAGTTCCCAAGATATTCGGGGGTGTTCGAAGCGAAGTTCTAAAACTTGAAAATCTGATCTTTGATGACCTCTGGTGACCTCAATATTGACCTGAGTAAAACAAATACCCAAGTAACCTCGAATGTCCTTGTCGAGAGCTTTCGAATGTTTTTCCGCGTCTTTCTAGCCCTTTTTGTTTTGGACTTAGAGGGGGTGGGGTCATTTTGACCCCCCCCCCCCCCCCCCCCCCACCACCAGGCGAAGTTTTCCCAGATGCCCATCGGGGCGCGGGTTAAGAGGCGGGTACTTTTGGGGCAGGTATGATCATCACAGACAAGTTTGATACCTACTAACACCAAACACCTTGTTCTAAATGATAATTAAATATCTGTAGTGCTGCATTGTTCATGGGCAAGTGCTTCAAAGTTTTCTGAGAGCCCACCTACGATCATTATTGTCTGTTATCACAATGTATTTTTCACATTATTGCTCATTAAAAGATAGTGATTTTTGCACTTTGTGAAGATCAGCTCCTTCCTAAATACTCCGCGCATCACTGACACTTGTGTTCGCTCAGCAAAAATACAACCTGTCCTACACAAATTAGTCGCAACGTCACTCCATCTCGACAGAGTCCAGTCTGACAGAGTCCAGTCTGACAGAGTCCAGTCTGACAGAGTCCAGTCTGACAGAGTCCAGTCTGACAGAGTCCAGTCTGACAGAGTCCAGTCTGACAGAGTCCAGTCTGACAGAGTCCAGTCTGACAGAGTCCAGTCTGACAGAGTCCAGTCTGACAGAGTCCAGTCTGACAGAGTCCAGTCTGACAGAGTCCAGTCTGACAGAGTCCAGTCTGACAGAGTCCAGTCTGACAGAGTCCAGTCTGACAGAGTCCAGTCTGACAGAGTCCAGTCTGACAGAGTCCAGTCTGACAGAGTCCAGTCTGACAGAGTCCAGTCTGACAGAGTCCAGTCTGACAGAGCGCTAGAGTCGTCACATAAGGGCCGTCCCCAAGAGGATGACAGGACAGCGTGGGGTGGGTGGGGGAGGGGGTGGGGCGCCCACGGCACTCACCAGATCGTCCATCTGTAGCGCCTCGATCAGGTCGTCCCGGTTGCCGAACTCGACGTAACCGAAGCCTTTGAAGCGTCCGCTGTCGTCGCACGGTAGGTGCACGCTCTTCACCTTGAGGGACAGACGGCACCAGTCAGAGCGCCACTAACCAGTCTACACGGCGGCAGTCACGAGCCAAGAGCGTTCCACAGCTGATGATGATGCTTAGGGCTTAGGGTTTTGCTAGTTCTGCTATGCCATATGACACCCACCACTCACTACTGAGCAGGCCGGCAAAACAGAGCCGGTGCGGACCGGCAGGCACTTACGTCCAGTCCCTGGAACATGGCTTTCACCAAGTCCTCGTCGGCGTCGTACGAGACGTTGGCGATGAACACCTTGAACGGCCCCTGGAGGGGGATGCGGTCTGGATCGACGTTCATGCCGCCGCGTACGCTAGATGGCGCCGTCGGCAACACCACCGTCTTCTCCTCGTTATCTGCATGTCAGCAGCAGACAGCAGGCAGTTATAGCAGCGAATCCACAGCCAGACGCCAAGTGGCAGAGCATGTATAGAATAAACTCAACAAACAGGATAATCCTATTGTGAAATTATAATGTAGGTAATTAAACAATAAAATCAATCACTAGCAAACTGTCACCATTATATGTTCCACTTTCATCATAAGACAGCATTACTACATACACATTTTCAGTACGATGACAGGGATTCATAATTTCTATGCAAAAGCGAATGCAGAATAACAACTCAGCATCATAACTCATCAGGGTAGAAAAGAAACGGCCAAGATAAGCAGGCATGTTCTAAAGTAAGATCAAGGATTTTCGAACCATGAAATTTGATTCACCTTTACCACCTTACCATGGTTGTTTACACCAATGAAACCATTTGCAATTATTGAGGCATCTTTACACTTCAAGAAAGCAGGGCCTCCCTAACAAGTGTTGTGTTCATACCATTTCCATAGCTGTCCATCTGGTCTGCCCAGGTGCTTCCTGATTTGCTGATGGTGACAGCCTTTCCATCAATGGCTCCCTTGTCATTCTGGAGGAAATCATTGAGGTTGACAGCCACTGCCTTCTTCCTCCCCTTCTTCCTTCCAGATGGAGCTGCTGTGAAGACAAACCATTCAATCAATCAGACTGGTTATTGATTCAACTTTTTTGGAACGATTCAATCATGATTCATTTTGGAATATGAATGATTCAATCACCGTTCGATTCACGGATACAATTTTGAGAATTTATTCATTCTGATTCAAAGAATCAAAACAAATATTTTAATTGATTCACGTTTGATTCAACATTTGAATATATGAGGTGAATTTATGTCAAATCAATGAAAATGGAAACATGCATATATATGATCATTAAAACATTGGTACAGCAATAGTATTTCAGTATAATAGAATGTAGCCACTGGGAATCCCTGTGTTTGGACAATTTACCAGTGTACTTGAATCGTTAAATCTTTTGATTCAATCAGCCTTGATTTGATGCGGGTTTTTATTCAATCACGATTCATGAATCAAAATATCTGGTGGTGAATCAATTATGTTTTGATTCAATGAATTTTGATTGAACGATTCCAATTGATTCAATCAGTGTTGAATCAATAACCAGTCTGCAATCAATACAGACATCAAGTGCTATATTACGATTAATTATTCATAAAGTAAATGCAATTGAGCTTTACAATATTCCTAAAGCAAAAATATGGATTAGCTTCAGGCTAGTCATCAGAAGTAAAAAAAAATTAACCAAGGGAACCAAAAAGTAAAATACCTACCAAACTTTCCAATATAAATAAAATACATAGCAGGAAATGAACAACCTTAAAATGTCCTAGGTGTATCATGTGTGATACATGGGAGGTTTTGGTAATGTTCTTTTCGGTTGAACGAGGCAAATGGTTGAGATAAACATCAGAAAACCATGAGGGATATTCATTGATGTGTTGTCTAAAATACACACCTTCCAATGCCATTTCCTAATTTTGTCAGCAGGGGTCAGCACTAACAAGAACCACTAAAAGATGAAGCATGCTGGCATCCATACGGCATTGGCTACCGCAGGGCTCAAGAGTATCTTACAGCTGTCAGCAGCAATTTATTTCATGATATAGGAGGTACTGTTTTGAAGTTTGCAACAATGACTAAAGGAGAAAAACGTATTGCGAACTTACACTTTTTGTCTGGTTGTAAATCTAAAAACGTAGGATAGAAGCGAGGGAAAACCTGTATGTAACTTGGTTACGTTTATATGCCATCTTTTCTTTGCTTCTAGTGACCAGGAAGAGAGCGTAACCACCATCCACAAGATTTCGTCGTGACATACGCTTTCTGGTCTGACAGATCTATACAAATGTGGATTTTTGGGGCATGGGAAAACAATTAGCAATATATTTGCAAATAAACATATTTTTTACAGAAAAAAACGTGCACCAGTAGAATACTTGTATAAACACGATAATTGTAATGCCTAATTTGCTCTGTGTTATGTGATATGCTTAAGCGTAGTCTGCAAAAACCTAAAAATGTTCTGGTATAAAATAAGGTGAGTGGCACGTTTTCTTCCTTTGAGCGGCAATGCTATCCTCATTCCTCATTACAAAGGAGGATGTGATGTGCATGTGAATGTTGCCTAGTTCACCCGACCTTCAGCTAATCAAATGTGGATGAATGTGGAAAGGATGTGTTTTATGATAACAAGTACATAACGACCATGATTCCTACTGGAAATTGCAAATTACCTAAGCACCTGCAGACACCCGTCACACATTAGATTGCACTAGTCCCAGCAGGGCTGTATAATAAGGCCGGTCACTAGTACACAAAGCTCAAATTGAAATGGTAATATGCTTTCAAAGAGGCCAACACCACTCTATGCACCAAAAATGTTGCCTATTAGTTATCGTGCAGTGAATAGAATGGCAGAATCTAGTATGATAGGTCCCTGGCTAAAACGAAGTTCTACTGTAACATTGGTTTCTACCATTCTAAGTCAGTGATAACTAGAGGTTTTGGCCTAAGGCGGCAAGCCCATGATTTCTTGGTAGTCAAGGCTCCCCAAACTTCATAGCAATATGCTGGGGAAGGCTCCGGGCTGCAATGTTAAATTTGTATTGTACAGTTAACTGTGCTGATGCAAAAATGTATGGTTTTCAGCAGTCAGTGATGAAAAAATATGCTGACCTCTGAACACAATGATGATTTATAAGGCAGTTGAACCTAAGTATGAGCCTGAGTGCTGCGACCTAACAAATTGTAAAGCTTATTATATAGCTAAAAAATTTACTGCAGCTATGCAGGATGATGATTCTTTAACTGATGTCTGACACCTACACAAGAGGGGCCAGTATTCATGGCACCTTAAAAGTTTCAAACTTTCCGAGAAGTTCTCACTTAGGTCCATTTTGAAACATGGAGCATGGCAAAGCATGGATATTTGCCATAAGCAGGTCCTGTAGGTCCTGTATGTAAACTGCTGAATGTAAACTGTCCTAAATTTAAACTTGTGATCAGCATAGGCTACTAGGTAAACCTCCAATAAGTATGCATATATTCGTCTGGACATTCAATTGCGTTGAAGCTAGGCAATAGGCATAGTGCCGTGAATTGTGATGTTTTGTCCACACAAATGTGGAGTCCGAGAATCTTGTTTAGGGTCACACATATATTATTGTTTGTCTTGAAATATTTAATGTATTTAAAGAAAGATATTCCAAAGAAAAATGCATATTTAATTTAAGAATTATAAGCCCAAGCTGTGTCTAAAAGTAATAAGCATTCTTGAAAGTTGAAGCATGGAGACTTGCAAGTAGGCAGAGACTTGAAACTGGCATATAAGTGACAGACAGATTCAGTTTGGTTATGTATGTCATGGTTGGTTAGGTTAGGTTCAGTTATATTTGTTTTCCTAGGTATATATTTATTTTACAGCTATTAGTTGTTTTTGAGGTGACGACTTAATGACTATTGCAAGTTTACATTCCAAATCACGCGATAATCATCACGGACGTGCAACCACGAAGGGCCTGAGTGGCTCACTGTTGCACTAACATTTTTTGTCTTGGTTTTTACAAAATAATACCTAGAATCAGGGGCGTAGCCAAGGGGGATCCTAGGATCCTCCTCTCCTCTCCTCTCCTCTCCTCTCCTCTCCTCTCCTCTCCTCTCCTCTCCTCTCCTCTCCTCCCCTCCCCTCCCCTCCCCTCCCCTCCCCTCCCCTCCCCTCCCCTCCCCTCCCCTCCCCTCCCCTCCCCTCCCCTCCCCTCCCCTCCCCTCCCCTCCCCTCCCCTCCCCTCCCCTCCCCTCCCCTCCCCCCCCTATGCCCTCAAAGGGCCATTTTGGGCCGACCCGCTTGGGCCCCCGGAGGGGGCCTAAAAGGAGGTGCCTCGGTGCTGAGAGCCTTCTGGTAGGCATCCGAACTAACACGGTTACCTAGGTACCGTTTGATAAACATTAAAGCACTCTGAACAATGTCAAACTCGGGGATTTATACCCCTCCTGCCTAAACAGGAGGGATCCGGGCCCCAAGTAGGAGGTCCGGGACCACGCAAGAGGGTTTCGGGCCACGCAGGTCCGGGTCCACGCAGGAGGGGTTCGAGCCCACGCAGGTCCGGTCCCACGCAGGAGGGATCAGGGCCCACGCAGGAGGCCCGGGCAGGTCCGACTTCACGCAAGAGGGGTCCGGCCCACGCAGGTTCGGGCCCACGCGAGAGGGTTTCGGGCCCACGCAGGTCCGGGTCCACGCAGGAGGGATCAGGGCCCACGCAGGAGGCCCGGGCAGGTCCGGTTTCATGCAAGAGGGGTCGGGCCCACGCGAGAGGGTTTCGGGCCCACGCAGAGAGTATGGGCCCACGCAGGAGGCCCAGGCCCACGCAGGAGGGGTCCAGGCCCAAGTAGGAGGTCCGAGCTGACGCAGGTCCGGGCCCACGCAAGAGAGTTTCGGGACCACGCAGGAGGGGTCCCGGCCCAAGTAGGAGGCCCGGGCCCAAGTAGGAGGCCCGGGCCCACGCAAGAGAGTTTCGGGACCACGCAGGAGGGGTCCGGGCCCAGGCAGGTCCGGTTTCACGCAGGAGGGGTCCGGCCCACGCAGGTCCGAGCCCACGCAATATTGTTTCGGGACCACGCAGGTACCGTCCCACGCAAGAGGGTTTCGGGCCCACGCAGGTCCGGGCCCACACAGGAGGGGTCCGGGCCCAAGTAGGAGGTATGGGCCCACGCAAGAGGGGTTCGGGCCCACGCAGAAAGATTCTGGGCCCACTCAGGAGGTTCAGGTCCACGCAGGTCGGGCCCACACAGGAGGGGTCTGGGCCCACGCAGGAGGCCCGGGCGCAAGCAGGAGGTCCAGGCCCACGTAGGTCCGAGCCACGCAGGAGGGGTCCGGGCGCACACAGCTCCGGCCCACGGGAAGAGTACAATTTGCATTCCGAGAATGTTCAGGGCAACCGTGGCATACCAAAATAATCGTGCACACGCAATAGTAAACCGCGAAATATTTTTTTTAAATAATATTTCCTTGGAAGAGATTCGAACTCCGCATCAAGCAACGTCACCCAGATCAAAAGTTCGATACACTACCGACTGCGCTATTTGGCTCGGGGCGCCTCCGCGCAGAGAAACGGGATGTGATCCGAGCCGCGGATGCGGCCGCTGTCTTGTGCAATGTAATTTTCACCCTGTACGCCGTAGGAATCAGGCGTTAAATCAAGATTACGAAGTGTTCCCGTTCCAAATATGCGCTAGTATTTGTATATACCGTGAATACGCTGCGCGATTTGTTGCGCCAGATTCGTCGTTTCAAAGAGTCAAAAGAGTCGGTGCTGCTAAAACATTTGATTCACGGCAGTCTCCCACGGAACTTTCATCCCGGAAATGAGGGTAACTTTGAGGGGCGATTGCTAGTCTTCTGTGTAACAGCTCATGTAATGATTATACCAGAAGACGTAGCTTGAACTCCCTCGTCATCCATAAAAAATATTACAGTCTATCTTTCACAAACAAACAAAATATTCGGCGTCCATGTTGTAGCCTGGACACCATTCAAATGATGATTTTTTTCGGTAATTTCCAAAAGAGATATTCGGGTATGTTATACCATATAATAAATTACTTTGACCACTAATAAGGGAAAATTAACGATCACTTTTCAGAAAACATGTTGGTTTGAGGTAAATATTCCTCAGCCATCCCGACGAGAGGCATTTATTTCTTACCTGTATTAGACTTATTTCATAGTCAGACACCTTGCGGAAAACAACCCTCATTTAATAAATATAAGACTCAAAGGGAAAATAAGCATGCAATGCCTGGAGGATGAATCAGGCTATCCGATCCTGCATTCAGAATATGCCATTTAACTTTCGTTAATCCGTGAGAAATCCCTGCGTTTACCTGGAAATTTCATCATTAGCCTGGTCAACTTCATCCCAATTTCATCCCAATTCATCCTGTATTTCATCCTGGCTCTTGTCTTCGCCTGATATGTGTGTAAATGTGTAGACATAATACAATTCTGAATTAAAATTTTAGGAAAACAAATATATATATATATATACAATGTTAAAGGAAATAGTTCACCTTCGGAAAATTTATCAGAACAGGATTTTATTATATTTTTAATAGTTTCTTTTTTTATTTTCAAAAATGGTCCTACATCGCGCCAATTCAGGACAGAAGGTCGTAAATTATTAAGTTTATGGTGTGCGTTATTGGTCTGCGCATGCTCCATGCAGTGCTGGCACTTTCAGATGGTATGGTATATCATATATGCGCCGCATTTCTTCACCAAAAAGTCAAATATCTTTGGCTGTAGTCTTTTCAGACAAGAACAGTTGCAGATAGGGATTTCTCAACACGGGCTACAAAACTGCTATTTCAGTTAAAAACCCCATGTTCAAGGTGAACTATTTCCTTTAAGCAATAATTAGTGATAATTCCTTTCTTTTTTGAGTAATGTTTTATGGTATCCCTGATAAGGCCAGATGAGGCAAAGAAGCTGTTCATGTGACGTTTCTTGCACTAAGAAAATTGTTGCCCAGGCTCACAGCGTGTTTGTGTAACAGGTTGGGCATGTCTTCATTCCTCTTTCTTAGATATTTAAATTACTGTACCTTAGTCTTGTGTTGAAAATATACAAGCCATACAAGCAAATTTCTTATTCTTGTATACTAGTATACTCGTATTGCAGAATAGTGGTGAGAATTGCAATTGATCAATATTTATTCACTTCACTGATATTTTGATTGTGTTGGCGGAATATAACACAAATAAGCTTAGATTTTTGACTATGGTTGAAAGTCATTTCCTACAGTCAAGGATGAAAAATGGTCCCAAGGATGACAAATCAGACCTTTTCATTACCTGTGATTTTCCAGGTAATATTCCCAAAAAAATCACACTGCCGGGATGGGACTACTAAGAAACCAACGATGGTTCAAAGTTAAATAAAACATTATGAAGTTGTTAAAAACACATTTTATGCACATCATTAGACAGATAATCACAAGATCAAATATATACCCACCTTCCTTGATCAATGCAAACAAAAGTGTGACATTCATTTGATATAACTATAGGCTCCTGGAGCCACCCAGAAATCCCTGGTTTCCTGAACCTTTTCCCCTAGTGTGAGTGGCATGTTTGGGTAGGTGTTCGGATTTTTGGGCGATGGACTCTTGTGATTTTATCCGACCAATCAGCACCCTCCGACTAACAGCTGGTCACAGTTCACAACAGCATGTGTCCGGATGAGCGGCGACAGATGTCAGTAAATATTTAAATTATTATACCATAATAGTTTTTGTGTGACACAATGGGTCTCTTCCTGTGGCACCTCCACCTCCTCCAAGTTGCTCCAACTTGCACTGTCCTATACTAATGCACAGTTGCAACTTGGAGCAACTTGGAGGAGGTGCCACTGGAACAGGCCCAATGAGTATCATATTTGAAATCAGCACATCTAAAAGCTGCAGGGAAACCTTTACTGATATCTGTCTGTAGCTGCTGTTGGACCACCATAGATTGTTAATCAATGTATGATGTATTTTGTCAAACATTTATCTCTGTTTTTGGATGTTTGTATGACATGATTGGGATAATGAATCTGCACCAGATCTAAGTTAATTTTGTTAGAAGCATGGAACATAAACCCTACTTACTTAAACCAGTGGTTTTGTTGATATGATATTTATTAATGTGTTGTAAACAGTTGTGTTCTCCCTTGTGAATCCAATGTAATTTATTATCTCTTATTGGATAACAAAACCATATTTTTACAATGTAATTATGTCAGATTTTCTAACGAGCAGCACTTATTGATCACATTGTAGGTACCTAATCTTAATGTTAAACAATGGAGTCAGATTTTAAGCCTCTAGGCTCTATGTGCATCTGATAAAAAAAATTATTCACAATATGATTATTTTTTTTATTTCTCCTTCAACAATTTTTTTGTTTGTAATCCACTACCAAGACAAAAAAGTGCAAATTCATCC
The DNA here is from genome assembly GCA_036785665.1 of Chirona hameri. Classification (NCBI taxonomy): domain Eukaryota; kingdom Metazoa; phylum Arthropoda; class Thecostraca; order Balanomorpha; family Balanidae; genus Chirona; species Chirona hameri. The sequence goes on from JAXIVJ010003042.1 coordinate 20,641, forward strand.
GTTTTAGACTGAAGGGTTGGAATGTGACCTTCCACGTCCATCACCAGCTCACAAAATTATTTGTCTGCCTAAGATTTGCTCGTAGCCAGAATCTTAAGCCAACAAATAATTTTGTGAGCCGGTGATTGACATGCAAGGTCATATGGTGGTGGACGCTGCATAGCCGACCTTCAATCTAAAATACAAGTCCTGCAGCCTGCGCTCTGCCAGGAATGGAGGTTTAGTGAAAGCATGATGGGTTTAATGGAGAATCTGGTGAATCATAAGGCTTCCCTATGACTCCAGACTAACAACGGTGATAGTAACCTTGGACCTTGATTACTACAAACACAGTGCACTGACAGGTACCTTAGTCAAAGATTAGTTGTTTCCAGCATGTCATGCTGGAAACAACACATCCCATCCCAGACAGCCTACTGATGAAAAGGAACCAAATGTTGTGATGATAGGTTCAAGAAAACGGAGAATAGATAGTTAAGTAAAAATACCATCCATAAAATATTACACAATCCAAATATCATCTAAAATCAGAAAATTCTGACGACACATGCAGAGAAAGTCCGACGACACATGGTGCGTCAATTGTGACGCATCACGGCAATGTGAGAGAACATCAAGAATTGCAAGAAAATATGCTAATAGCGACAGCAGATCGTTACACATTATAAATCAACAATACAAGCAACTGATTAAATGCAAAGGAATCATGAAACTCAGAAAACGGCGATCAAATACAGGAAACTTCCACATCCAACCCACCGGACGCCATGTTTGCGGCAAAAGGGTCGTCGAATGTTATTACTAAAATACTGCACTAAAAGCGTACGTGCAATGACTGGCCCAAGGCTGTATAAACCAGGTAGAACACACGTTCCGGCCGAAAAAGTGGTGACAAATACTAATTTAGTAGCCGCGACCCCGGAGTCGCTATGACATAGGAGGCGGGGGACGCGGTCGGCCGGCCGCCGTACACAACATTAGTGCGCGCGTGCCTGAAGTTTAGATCGCGCTTAGTTTCTTTGTTTGCCGGTCGATTGCAAAACTTGTAATATATAATATGTCACAAATCAACCGCTCTGTCGGATGCCACTGACAAAAATGCAATCAAACACATATTTGTTGTTGTATCTGTGCAAAGTTCAACGATTAGGTACGGTCGCCCAGGCCGACCGCCGCTCGAAATGATGATAAGTGTATCTTTGATGCCATTATCCGGCGTGGAAAATGTGAATGTATCCCAATTAATTTCCTAGGGAGACATAAACCTCATCAAATATATTGTATTTGTTTGGCATTGCTATTCCTTCTCGTGACATAGTACAGGCACGGATCCAAGATTTCGGTCAGGGGGGGGGGCACATACAAAAAGTTGCGCCCTAGGCACGCTTGGTGGGCGCGACATGGGCGCGACCCGCTCGGGGGGGGGGGCTTGGGGCTCCCATGCGCCCCTATATTTTTCTTATAGGTGAATCTTCGGGAAATTTATGAAGTGGTATGGGATCTGAATCGTTATCCAGATCAATGTTTCGGCATGTCAGTTGTTGCTGCACCCCCGACGGCGCAAAAAGGCCTGTAACTCATAAGTCACATTATAATAATTTATTTTCAGTAATTACTAGACACTTTGCAATTAGTGTTCATTAGTGCAAGCAATCCACAGGACAGGACCAGTAGCATTAGGTACTACTCAGTGGCGGAGGATAAGGGGGAGGGGAAGGTCAAAGGAGGCAGTTGCCCGCCCACTCAAGAAGTTGGGGGGGGAGGGAAACATATGATTTTGCTCCCCCCCCCCATACATTTGTAAGAGACTAGAAAATACATACTCCAAGAAGTTGGTTCGATTTTTCCTTTTGACGAAAAAATGACCCAGGGCCTCGATGTGCCCCCAGACAGCCTGATGGGCCTGCTAAGACCGACAGAAGGCCCTCAGTCGGCCTGAGGGGGACCCTCGGTAGACCATGAGGGGCCCTCAGAAGGCCTGAGACTTCAACATTGGCCTGTCCCACTTTTCTTTGCGATCATTTAGAGGCCCTGCAAAATATAGTGACCTAAATCCGAGGAGATACCATTTCGCGTTTTTTTTTTGGCCGTGGGAGGGGCCCTTTTGTCGAGGGGATCCTCTGGGTTTCTTTGCCCCCCCCCCTTCTGAAAATACGATCCGCCGCCACTGGTGCTACTCATAATGGTGTCTCAAAACCTAAGTAATACCGATATCAGTCACATTGGTATGGACTTTCTAGTCTGTTTATATAAGGTGATACAATATATGGGTTTACGTCCTTGAAAAATACAAAAATATAGCTAACCTACTCCTACAGTCTTATATCAGGACCGTGGACTACGGGACCGCGTCTAGGTATGTCGGGCACGTAAAACTTTCGTCTCTAAATTCTGCCGGCCAACAGAAATTGCGCGATCGGGTGGTGAGGTCAGGACCTGCGCAACAAGTTCTGCTTAGCGTCTGTCCTGACCTCGTCCACACAAAACATTCGGACTAAATGTAAAAAAAAAAAATCGACAATTTTCGCAGATGTCCTCAGCTAAAGAACGCACAAATTTGGGTGTACATTTTTAGCTTATGAGGTATTCTGGGAAAATACTGCTATGCTGACAGATACAATTATTATGTTGGCTTTCATATACACCTTTGAATATTGTTTTACGCTTCATAAAAATAAGTAAATGCTTAAAAATACACACGCACACACGCCCGTACATTGCCAGCGAACCAATATGGCGAACCCGTTGAAATGTAAACAAACGCTTCTCCCCCGCCTTCACGTCATCAAAACTCGACCAATCACCGTTGAGCTTTCTCAAGACTGATTGGTCAATACTAGCTGATAACCAAATATATTTTATGAGCAGATCCGATAAACACGGCCAAGATGCTGGAAGCTGCTCGCGGTTGACACACTTTTTACCAATGTTGAAGGAGCGGAGTACACCCCCTGGACTGGCCGCTAAATCGACTCTCCACCGAAGATTTGACGTCTCCTAAAATAGTTTAGTAGTTATGACTGTGGTCGAAAATATATTCACGGTAAATTTTAGACAGTTGTCTAGACATACATCCATGACACACGAAGAAATAGTTTATCAAGTAAATGAAGTGAAATACTTAGCTGTGCGTCTTTTTTTGCACAAAGTTTGTATTCTGCGGAAATTAACTGAAAGCGGCCCGTTTAAATAATCTAATCGATATTTTCTTCCTACCTTTAACAAGTTTATTTTGCCTTAAATGTGAATAGAGTTAAATCTAAGAGACACATTGAAAATATAAAGGCCCTATGGCCTATATTAAAAATATAGTTACTGAAAATATTGCTACTTACTTCTAACGAAATATTGTGACAGCATTTTAGCATGGAGTAGATTTTAGTAAATCTAAATGGCGCATTTGTTGCGTATTCGACACAAAACGAAGGCAGCCCGCTGCTAAACACTTTTTACCAAGGCCTTATAAGAAGGTAGAGTCCTCCGGCGATTTGACCGAATCCGACTCAGGGGTGGTGACGTCATGTGGACCTAGAATCCCTTGCCCCAATACAAATTAATGCTAACTCGCAATTTTTGAACGATTATATAGATAATTTTACCGAGCTGATTTACAAACATCAAACCATGAAAGAAAGATTGATTTAAGATCTCTAACTTATTTCCTTAATATTTTGCTCTTAAGTTACTATTATTTTGGCAGCGAAGGGGAAAAGATTTTACTCCTTCGCTAATGTTAAAAGGCAATATATAATCCGCGCCACAAATGTCGGTGCGCCAAAAAAAGAGAAAAGATGACGTCACGCCCAAGCAAGAACCACGTATGTTACAGTTTTTGGTTAATTGACATACGTGGTTCTTTTTATTGCATAGAAAAAGCAAATTGAGCCTATGGCGGCTGAAGGAATGACAACCCCCTGCTTTTCACTTTACTTTTGTATGTACCGTGATTTACCGTGGTACCGTGGGTGGTGGCGGTCTTTATTAGTAAGATTCAACCTGTCTCCTGTGCAAGGGACCTGGGTTCAAATCCGTCGGCGGGCCTCTGGAAAATCGACCCGGGTGCCAGTGCCCCTCGGAACTGGGTGAGAGTGCCAATGGTTCAAATAGCGCTTTGTTCGCATAAGTATACGGTGCATGGTCCTCAACCTAAAACCAAAAGCTTTCGTTTGGTGGTGGGTTACTTGAAAACAGTTTTATTCTGTTTATGGTTGTTTATTGTATTCCTTGTTAGTTGTATGGCTTCATGTGATGGTGATGGTCTTTGGAGTTTTACCTTTGGGCTCTGCATCATCACCAGACTGCAGTTTGGCACAGGAGTCGATGAGGGCTGAGGTGCACCAGCCCATAGTGAAAATCTGCACCATGCAAACCAGAAATCCCCTCCAGTCTACACCACACCTGCTAGTAATCCACACAAACCTATTAAACTCATAGAAACCATCACCTCTCACTTAAACAACATACAATTAATTGGCACCTTAAAAACCTGGTAATAGTTCAGTAATTCACCTTCCCAGTTAATGGTGTTCTTGAGGTCCCTAATAGAAGAGTGTATTATTACAACACAGAAAAGTGTACCAGTAATACCAAAGCTATGATGTCACCAAAAAAGACAATCAAACCAGACCTAACCTTTACAGCAATTACTGTCACAGGGACCCACGTTTAGAACGCTGTGTTGCGGTCCTACCGGGCGGATGTTGCCCCGGACCCCCAGACCATCTTGTAAACAAAAGATAACCCTATGATGTAAATAAGTTGGCAACACCAGTGCAACTACAAAAGGTTGGGAATGAGGGTAAAAAGGTTGGACCTGAGTGAAAAGGTTGCTCCTTGTAGTAAGTTGTTATGGAGGGATTTAAAGTTGTAAATGAGTCTTAAAAGGTGGCAAAATAATTATTACCCTTAATTATTCCCCTACATGAGATAGGTTAGGATGTCACAGAACAAGAATATTGTTAAAACCCATGAAAACCCCAGCACATTTTAGATGTTTCAAAACTTAACTATTTGGTCACTATGCATCTTTCAAGACACTATTTTGTAGTGTCTTGTAGTGTCTTTGTAGTTTGGTGATGGGTGAGAGGCAACGGAAGCGGTGAGATATTAATTATTAAAGTTAGAATTAGTTATAGTGCAAAATGTCATTGGGAAGACAGCCATAGTTATTAAATGTGATATTTTATAGCAATTGCTATGTATATTATAGGGATTAACTAATAACTAAGGAATATTCACTTTCACACACTATCCATGTGATCCATGGGATACCTGAAGACATAACGTCTCTCCCCTATACAATTTTGAAAATTTAACAGGTTGCTGCCATTTTTTTCCAATCATTTTCCAAATAAGGTTATGAAACCAGAGTTTTTTTAAAGATGTTTTAGAAACCATTATGTAAAAATACTTCTTATTCCCATATGTAGGAAACTTTTTGTAAAATAGTCATAGAAATGAGTATTCTACACAAACCTCTGAATTTGAGTGGGAATTGCGTCAGCTATGTGGCTTGTTTGAGACAGCTCAGCTATGTAATCTTGTGTGGCTTTAGTGCCAATACAAACTCAATGATTGGTCATTGTTTATTATGGTGCATGGCTGTGCTGACTGTTGGCCACATAACAGCGCAGGTACCACACCATTATAAATCCACACTGCATCCACACCAAATCTGTACTGTACTGCACCAAATCTGCATTGGACTCAAATTGACCTGATGAGTCAGAGCGCCCTTAAACCCCAATAAAAACAAGCACAAAATTTGCACTAGCTTCTCCAAATCCACACCAGCCAGGACAGGCCTACACAGACAAGATTTGTCAAAAATGCCTTACTTTGCAGTCTGGGCCCAGGAAATGACCCTATTGTGAGAAGAGTACCTACTACCTACCTCAAGCTACTAGGCATCTTGGATATAGATGTAGAAATGAGAGTGCAAAACCTTTTTTGTGTGTTTCATTGCTAATTCAATCATTTTTGCCTGTCTCTCCAGCTACTGTAGAGCTCCTTCTTTTTCTCTATGTGCCCCATCAGTCTTGTTGAATGCTTCATGATGTTTCAGGTTCAGGATCAATATTTCAAAGAAAGGGATGTGCCTCATTGAGCTCAGTTCCGGATGCCTTTTGCTGTTGAATTAAAGTGCATCTGTGAAATTTGCATATGTCGATACTGGCATAATGTGTTTTGTTATATGCATTTATTTATTTATTTATTCATTTAGCTAAATCCATTTCAGGAATGTCGGACTCTGATTCCAAATCAGATAGTGGCAGGTCAGACGGAGATGAAAAGGAGGAGAAAACGAGGACAGGAAAACAGAATGATGGCAATAAGGAAAGCGAAGTCTTGAGGAAAATTAGTGAAGAAAAAACAAGCCAAGCAGTGGAGAAGGAAGATAAGGCGGCCAAGAGAAGTCACGAAGAGGCAGAGGCCGCCGATGATGATGACGATGATGGCTGGATAGGGCCCATGCCCTCTGAGGCTGCTGCACCCAAAAAACAAAAAGGTTTGTATACAGCATCGCCTTGCCATATTGAACACTGTACAGTTCAGAATATGCTCTTTTGGTTTGTGCCGTTTATTTTGAAGATGTGTTAACTGTGATGTTAACGAATATTGGGTGTTATACCTTAATGTCATCCACCATAATTGTCCTAGAAAAGCATGCACAGTGGCTCTTCTCGGGTATACCTGACCCATGCTCTAAATACAACCATTTTATATCGTCGTAAATGTTGTGGTGCATTTCTGTGTTGCCATCTCTTTGTATTTGTATTATGTCCGCTTGTCTATTGATTTTGAAGGCTGAAGTGCATATTTTTGTCCTCAGTGCTGGAATTTGAGAATATATACATTGAAAACTTGCCGTCTGCCGACTGTTATGAGAAGAGCCTCATGCACCGGGACGTGGTCACCCACCTGGTTTGTACCAAGTGAGTCGGCCGTCAGAGACCCTGGCGGATGATGAAGTATCAGCTCCTGCACAGTTGAGTGTCCGATTCCGTTCCGATGTCGATAATGTGGAGCTAGCGAACAATGGCTGCTTGATGTAGGCCGGCCAGCCCGTTGTATCAGTTCATAGTAGCGGAGTACCGGTGGTCGGTGGCAGCGGTTGGTGTTCAGTTAGGGTCAGTGGCCGGCCAGATCGGTCTGTTGTGCCGCCGAGTTCAGCGGTTGGTGTTCAGGTAGGGTCAGTGGCCGGCCAGGTCGGTCTGTTGTGCCGAGTTCAGCGGTTGGTGTCCAGGTATGGGTCAGTGGCTGGCCAGGTCGGTCTGTTGTGCCGAGTTCAGCGGTTGGTGTCCAGGTATGGTCAGTGGCCGGCCAGGTCGGTCTGTTGTGCCGCCGAGTTCAGCGGTTGGTGTTCAGGTAGGGTCAGTTGCCGGCCAGGTCGGTCTGTTGTGCCGAGTTCAGCGGTTGGTGTTCAGTTAGGGTCAGTGGCCGGCCAGGTCGGTCTGTTGTGCCGAGTTCAGCGGTTGGTGTTCAGGTAGGGTCAGTGGCCGGCTAGGTCGGTCTGTTGTGCCGCCGAGTTCAGCGGTGGTCGGTGGCAGCGGTTGGTGTTCAGTTAGGGTCAGTGGCCGGCCAGGTCGGTCTGTTGTGCCGAGTTCAGCGGTTGGTGTTCAGATATGGTCAGTGGCTGGCCAGGTCGGTCTGTTGTGCCGCCGAGTTCAGCGGTTGGTGCTCAGTTAGGGTCAGTGGCCGGCCAGGTCGGTCTGTTGTGCCGCCGAGTTCAGCGGTTGGTGTTCAGATATGGTCAGTGGCCGGCCAGGTTGGTCTGTTGTGCCGAGTTCAGCGGTTGGTGTTGAGTAACATGGGCCACGTTCAGTGTTCCGAGCTTTGCTCAGTTAAGTGTTCTTTGTGAATGAAAAACTTCCTTACAAAAGCCTTATAATTAATTAGCATAAAAGATATGCGTGATCTGTCTGCTCTCAACCTCAGACAGTGACGTTATCAATAATTTCCTGTTATGCATCAAAATAGAAAGTCTTCTTTCATTCTCTCATTCCTTTTAATACGATCCGGTATATACACATGAGTTCAGTGAGTCTCCGGCAATATGACGGCTCGCAGATAAGTGAACGTGTTTACTATTTACGAGAGATTCCGTTTGTGTAAAGAGACAGCGTGTCCTGTACACCGAATCTGCTAACAGTCCGTCCTCGCCGCTCCTTCGCCGTCCTCGCCGCCGCCGCCGCCGCCCCGCAGGACGGACTTTATCGTCACAGCCAGCAGCGACGGTCACATCAAGTTCTGGCGCAAGGAGGAGACCGGCATCGAGTTCGTCAAACACTTCCGCGCGCACCTGGGCGCCGTCCAGGACATGGCGGCCAACGGCACCGGCACCCTGCTCTGCACCGTGTCCAACGACAAGAGCGTCAAAATATTCGACGTCATCAACTTTGGTGAGACTCACTGCGTGCGTGTGTGTGTGTACCTTCAGCGCGCTGGGTGGGCTGTTGTGGGGGGAGGGAAGGTACGACAATCAGCGTTGGTATGGGATGCTGCGGTGGGGGGGGGGGGGGGGGGGGTGCTGTGCGACTGGGTGTATTTGAGGTGGGTGAGAACTTTCCACAAAATTGTGTGGATCGTTAGGAATAGCTGAGAAGGTGCGAGAAGTTGGTATTTTATCTACTTTTGCACTGTGTAATGGATTTGTCCACTTGTTCTAAAGATCACCAAACCGCAATCTGATTGGCAGAAAGGCGGAAATATCGGTTTATCATATGCCGGGGATATCAAAATACATTGGCCAGAGAGGTATGGTATTAAGTGGTATAAGAAAATGCCCACGGGCAAATTTCTTTTTGAGCGCGTGAAAACAGTGTGTGATAAAAATCGGACTGGAATTTGCGGCATATAGTAAAAATCATACCACACTCGGCCGGCATAAATTTTAAAGACCTCTGCCAAGGCTCTATAACCAGTAAGGCGCCGTAGTTGGCGATTTGTTTATATTTTGTATTATAAATCCAGTCCGAATGTTTTGTATGGATGAATTTCCGAGGTCAGGACCCGCGCTAAGCAGAGCTTGTTGCGCAGGTCTTGACCTCATCACCCGATCGCACAATTCCTGTTGACCGGCAGAATTAAGAGACGAAAGTTTTACGTGCCCGACATACCTGGACACGGTCCGCCCCGCCCTCTGACGTCACCTGACCTTGAGTGCGACCGCTGCCACCGGCCGCAGGCCATCCCAGTTTTGAGCAAATAGCGAGCGCCGAAGCGACTCGAGCCCGGGTTGCCACTACCGGGTGAGGTCAGAAGTCCAGCGCTCTCCCAACTGAGCTACAGGGGCGGATTAACGGCAATGAACGAGCGAGCGCGAACGAAATGTATGGCGAATTTCAACTCGATCGGGCAAGTAGTTTCTGAGATACAAAAAAGGGTGAGCACGTGCGCACGTGCACCCCACCCTGACTTTTGGGAAACTGGCGGCTGAGAGATCCCCAACCACACACCAAATTTGAACAAAATCGGCTCAGCCATTCCTGAGATATAGAATAGGGGTGTGCACGTGGGCACGTGCAGTCACCCCACCCCTGACTTGTGGGAAAGTGGTGGCTGAGGGGTTTCTAACCACACACCAAATTTGCACATAATCTGCCCAGTCGTTGCGAAGTTTTTGCGAGAAAACACTTTGCAACACCCCTCACGCGGCACGCGCAGTGGTAGTCACCCACATGAGTCGGCACTGGTCTCACCACCACTGGTCCACATGAGTCGGCACGGTGGTTTGGATGGGGCTGCTCAGCAAATAAGCTCGCTTGTCAATCGGACGTGCGGTTGCAGAGATATGAGCTTCTCAAAAGCGTCGCCACGGGTCGGGTTGGTCCGAGCCGGGCCGCTCATATTTACATTTTTCCCATACGCCACGGAAGGACGAGCGAGCGCTTCGCTCGCTCGTAATAACACCTCTGCGCTTTATTGTTTTGTGACCTCGGCTTCCGGCCTCGTTCAAAAATCAAGAAAGCACCTCGGTCTTGACAATTTATTTACACCGCACAGTTGGCGAGAAGGGCCTTTTAGCGCGACACGGCATTTCTGCTTCAATTTACGGCATCGGTTTGAACATGTAGCATATCAATCGATAGCTGATGAATCAGGGAGCTAGCTAAAAATATGCACTTTCTTTTATCTGGGTTTAACCCGGCATTGACCGGGGGAGGCAAATATTGCCCCCCCCCCCCCCCTCGTTATCTCCGGAACCAATGATCGCAGCGAGATGCGCAAGGCGGCATTCAAAAGCTCTCGGTGACTCACATCTAAAGCATACTCGAAATTGTGGAATTGAGGTCACATATTAGGTCAAAGTCGGGTCAAAGGTTAAAATCGAGGTATTTCAGTTTATGGGCCATACTTTCCATCCAAAGCCTTCGATTGCGACCATGATCACACACAATGCTCCCAAAGGTATAATACACATACCGCATGAGCTAAAGTGAGATTCTTGGTCAAGGTCACTGGTCAGGTCACAAAAGGTCACTATGCGCAGAAAATCTACAGAAGTCATGCGACACATGTTTTATGGGCTATTGTACACGTATAATTCGATAGTGATAGTCATTTTAACATCTGACCTCATTTAAGTGAGGTTAGTGTCAAGCTCAGATCAAGGTCAGGTCACAAGGTCAAAATTTGAAATTGATAAGTATAAATACAAAAAGCATTTTTCTAGACCGGTTTTGTCTCAGAAATACAGTGCTGGCATTTATTTGTCAATAAAAGCCAAAAACGCAGCAACAAATATGACGTCATGAGTTACTCTTACTTAAGCCATAAGTCAGTCAAAAACAAAGATATTTTTTTTAATGTGGTTCTCCAACATATATTACGGTTTTTGGAAAATGTTTGAAAAGTTTGATTTTGAGGGCATCTTTTTAAATAAAAAAAAAAATTGATTTTTTTTTGGGTCAAAAAAACAAAAATGTCGAAAATCCGAGATAGCCATTTTGTAGCCCTCGTCATTTGCTATCTTTGGACTTTTATCTTTAGAAAATGGCCATTGTACGGCCAGTTAAATAGGGACAGCAGAGATCCGGGCAGCGCAATGGCGCAGAGTTAATAGTGATGTACACTATAAAATAAGCTCGAAAATAAAAAGCGCAAATATGTGCAAGGTTTCTTTTAAAAGGCACAAAGTATAAACTCTAACGAGGCTGACAAAATGTTTCATCAAAGCGGAGAACCGTGGAATGAAAATTGTAGGATTAAATCAAGTTTTGATTCTGTTAGTCATCCACTTCAAATAACATACCTCACTTAATGTTATAATATAAAATTGCTAATTCACATGATTCACATGAAATAATTCAAAATTCACATGAAATTCACAATATAGGTATTTCGGGCTGCTGATGATTAAACGTTCTTTGCCTCCCACATTAGCATATATCCATGCGATGAGAATGAGGCGCGCCTTAGCAATATCGGCGGCTGAACACTAGTGTGTTTGAAGACATGGTGTATACAAATAAACAAATGTATTGGCGAATCAGTGTTATACTTTCATGCTATGGACATTTTTGTTGAAAATGAGCCGTATAAAAGTCATTTTTGAAATTGTATTTTTCACCCCATGTCGCGCTAGCAGGCCGTTATCGCCCACTGTGCACCGGTGTCGCGCTAGCAGGCCGTTATCGCCCACTGTGCACCGGCCTGATGCAGTATTATATGGGAACATATAGCGTTCGGTAACTAACTGTCTCAAATGAACACCGATTGTGATGTGAGCCGTGTGTCGTCAACACAGTTTAAACACGATTAATATGACATTTGCTTCTGAAAGATAACGCTTTGTTCCTCAAAGCGAATTTTCTCATTTCAGGAGTGATTATTCATTACAGCTTCTTTGGAAACCTTGAAGATACCATCTCTCAACATAAACAACACTAGACATTACGTTGTATGCAAATTAAATAAAACATATGGAAAAGGCTAGGGTAGATACGATTATAAGGTTTCATAAAAGAAGGATCGGTGAATGTAACGGACCCTACACCGTTATCCATTTGGCTTACGGTTGTCACTGCAATACATTCAACAGGCAGCTCTCAGATAAGACCAAGTAGATCAATAAGGAGCATAGTTAACGATCACATAGTTCACATAGTTACATAGTTCATAATCACATTGTTGAGTGTAATCACATAGTTAACCATATGGTTAGCTTAGTGGTTTTTTTTCTTCAGCATCTCATTGTTGCTTCTTTTGGTATAATTTTCCCTATTTCAACTCAAACTATGTAAAGATGGTTCCTTTATGGACCATGGAAGTCGGGGTATCCAGTACTGGCGGAGGATTTGAAATAAGGTTGCCCACTTTCAACGCCACAGTTGCTGCAAAATGGTGCACCCAAGCACCCAAGAAGCTATGAGCAATGTTAAACATTCATGCGCTTTTTAGGAATGCAGGCAGTTAGAGCTCTGTTTCTGTGAAGTGATTGGTGTTTTTTTTTACTCATTAAGTTCAACATTTTAAGCTTCTTTTATTTTGACATCGTTTGGAAAATGTGATTGTTTGTTGTGACGAAAATAATATAAGGCCACTGGACCCCTTTACTTTCCGCTTAATTCTAACACCCTTTTATCGTTTTCCTTTTACCTCCTCCCGCCTAATAAAAAAAAAGTGAAATCGGCCACGCTGGTTTCAGTCTGTCCTATGTTGGACGCCTGAGCCAAGCAGCTATGCGCCCTAACTCAACAACAACAACAACAGAACAACAACAGACAACAGCAACAACAGCAGCCTGTCCTGTGTGTTTCGCCCCGCACTCCTGTGTGTTTCGACCTGTCCACCTGTGTGTTTCGGCCTGTCCACCTGTGTGTTTCGCCCCGCACTCCTGTGTGTTTCGGCCTGTCCACCTGTGTGTTTCGGCCTGTCCACCTGTGTGTTTCGCCCCGCACTCCTGTGTGTTTCGCCCCGCACTCCTGTGTGTTTCGGCCTGTCCACCTGTGTGTTTCGGCCTGTCCACCTGTGTGTTTCGGCCTATCCACCTGTGTGTTTCGCCCCGCACTCCTGTGTGTTTCGCCCCGCACTCCTGTGTGTTTCGGCCTGTCCACCTGTGTGTTTCGGCCTGTCCACCTGTGTGTTTCGCCCCGCACTCCTGTGTGTTTCGCCCCGCACTCCTGTGTGTTTCGCCCCGCACTCCTGTGTGTTTCGGCCTGTCCACCTGTGTGTTTCGGCCTGTCCACCTGTGTGTTTCGCCCCGCACTCCTGTGTGTTTCGCCCCGCACTCCTGTGTGTTTCGCCCCGCACTCCTGTGTGTTTCGCCCCGCACTCCTGTGTGTTTCGCCCCGCACTCCTGTGTGTTTCGCCCCGCACTCCTGTGTGTTTCGGCCTGTCCACCTGTGTGTTTCGGCCTGTCCACCTGTGTGTTTCGGCCTGTCCACCTGTGTGTTTCGCCCCGCACTCCTGTGTGTTTCGCCCCGCACTCCTGTGTGTTTCGCCCCGCACTCCTGTGTGTTTCGGCCTGTCCACCTGTGTGTTTCGGCCTGTCCACCTGTGTGTTTCGCCCCGCACTCCTGTGTGTTTCGCCCCGAACTCCTGTGTGTTTCGCCCCGCACTCCTGTGTGTTTCGGCCTGTCCACCTGTGTGTTTCGGCCTGTCCACCTGTGTGTTTCGCCCCGCACTCCTGTGTGTTTCGCCCCGCACTCCTGTGTGTTTCGGCCTGTCCACCTGTGTGTTTCGGCCTGTCCACCTGTGTGTTTCGCCCCGCACTCCTGTGTGTTTCGCCCCGCACTCCTGTGTGTTTCGCCCCGCACTCCTGTGTGTTTCGGCCTGTCCACCTGTGTGTTTCGGCCTGTCCACCTGTGTGTTTCGCCCCGCACTCCTGTGTGTTTCGCCCCGCACTCCTGTGTGTTTCGCCCCGCACTCCTGTGTGTTTCGGCCTGTCCACCTGTGTGTTTCGGCCTGTCCACCTGTGTGTTTCGGCCTGTCCACCTGTGTGTTTCGCCCCGCACTCCTGTGTGTTTCGGCCTGTCCACCTGTGTGTTTCGGCCTGTCCACCTGTGTGTTTCGGCCTATCCACCTGTGTGTTTCGGCCTGTCCACCTGTGTGTTTCGCCCCGCACTCCTGTGTGTTTCGGCCTGTCCACCTGTGTGTTTCGGCCTGTCCACCTGTGTGTTTCGGCCTGTCCACCTGTGTGTTTCGACCTGTCCACATGTGTGTTTCGGCCTGTCCACATGTGTGTTTCGGCCTGTCCACCTGTGTGTTTCGGCCTGTCCACCTGTGTGTTCGGCCTGTCCACCTGTGTGTTTCAGCCTGTCCTCGTGCGTGTTTCTGACCCCGCCCTTCCCGGTCTTGCCCCGGCAGATATGATTAACATGATGAAGGTGCCGTACATTCCCCGCTGCTGTCAGTGGGTGCACGCTGCTGGTGACGCGCTCGCCGCTCTGGCCATGTGAGTGTCTACCCTACACGTGCTCGGCACCCCCTCATCCGAGTACGACATCAAAGCCTCACCGCTCTGGTCATGTGAGTGTCCACCCTAGACGTACTCGGCACCCCTCATCCGAGTACGACATCAAAGCCTCACCGCTCTGGCCATGTGAGTGTCCACCCTACACGTACTCTGCACCCCCTCATCCGAGTACGACATAAAATGTGAGTGTCCACCCTACACGTGCTCGGCACCCCCCCCCCCCCCCCCCCCCCACCCCACCCCTCATCCGAGTACGACACCAAGCAGCCGATCACAACGTATAACTAGCATTGATTCGGTGGTAGTGTCCTGCATGTTTGTTTGTGTCCTATATGCTTGTTTGTGGTAGATGATGCTATGGCCTGTTTTGGTCGAGATGCTTAAAGTTTGTGACCATTTGCTGCCAGTAGCTGTTGATTTGAGTGTATAAGGATGTATTACTGATCGTTGTTTGTTGCGCCGCAAATTCACCAGCATGTGGCCGTGTGAACGTTCCCGGGGTGGAGCTGCAGTTTGTTAACCTGCGGCACGGAGTGCTGTTGTGTTCTGCGGCGTGCTGAGTAGGGTTCTGATGTTCTGCGGCGTGCTGAGTAGGGTTCTGATGATGCTGTCCGGTGCCCGGTGGTGGCGGTGTCATTGTGCAGCGGTGTCTGGTGACATGACTGGTGACACAGTTCGGTGGTAGCTGGTGTCATTGTGCAGCGGTGACTGGTGGCACAGTTCGGTGGTGGCTGGTGTCATTGTGCAGCGGTGACTGGTGATATGCCTGGTGACACAGTTCGGTGGTAGCTGGTGTCATTGTGCAGCGGTGACTGGTGGCACAGTTCGGTGGTGGCGGTGTCATTGTGCAGCGGTGACTGGTGATATGACTAGTGACACAGTTCGGTGGTGGCTGGTGTCATTGTGCAGCGGTGACTGGTGATATGACTAGTGACACAGTTCGGTGGTAGCTGGTGTCATTGTGCAGCGGTGACTGGTGATATGACTAGTGACACAGTTCGGTGGTGGCTGGTGTCATTGTGCAGCGGTGACTGGTGATATGACTGGTGACACAGTTCGGTGGTGGCTGGTGTCATTGTGCAGCGGTGACTGGTGACATGACTGGTGACACAGTTCGGTGGTAGCTGGTGTCATTGTGCAGCGGTGTCTGGTGACATGACTGGTGACACAGTTCGGTGGTAGCTGGTGTCATTGTGCAGCGGTGACTGGTGATATGCCTGGTGACACAGTTCGGTGGTAGCTGGTGTCATTGTGCAGCGGTGACTGGTGGCACAGCTCGGTGGTAGCTGGTGTCATTGTGCAGCGGTGTCTGGTGACATGACTGGTGACACAGTTCGGTGGTAGCTGGTGTCATTGTGCAGCGGTGACTGGTGATATGCCTGGTGACACAGTTCGGTGGTAGCTGGTGTCATTGTGCAGCGGTGACTGGTGACACAGCTCGGTGGTGGCTGGTGTCATTGTGCAGCGGTGTCTGGTGATATGACTGGTGACACAGTTCGGTGGTGGCGGTGTCATTGTGCAGCGGTGACTGGTGATATGACTGGTGGCACAGTTCGGTGGTAGCTGGTGTCATTGTGCAGCGGTGACTGGTGACACAGCTCGGTGGTAGCTGGTGTCATTGTGCAGCGGTGTCTGGTGACATGACTGGTGACACCATTGACCTATATAAGTGTAGACGAACTACTCCAGCTGTTGCGTCCCCCGGCAGCCGTTCCCCTTTGAAGCGACACTAGCGCCGCAGCGGAGAGGGCATGAGTTAGCGCGGCAATGCTTTTGCTATGGCGGAGAGGCGATATTTTACGATAATTACCGTGAACGTTCAGGCTGAATATATTTATTTAATGTTATTGATTATGAATGTCTCTACGTCCTCAAAAATTTTCCAGTGCGCTACCTCACGCGTTTTTTTAGTTACAGGCCGACAAATATCGCCCTTCCGCCATAGCAAAAGCATTGCCGCGCTAACTCATTCCCTTCTCCGCTGCGGCGCTAGTGTCGCCTCGCGGGAACGGCTGCCGGGCGGAGTAGTTCGTCTATACCTATATATGTCAATGGGTGACACTGCTGGCGAACCTGACGTTGACTCATGTGTCTGGTTGTCGGCAGTTCCGACTCGGACTCCCCCCAGATCCACGTCTACGACGGCCGGGGCGGCAGTGAGGCGCTGCACACTTTCACTAAGCTACACACCAAGCCGGTGGTGCTGATCCAGGTACGCCCCCCCCCCCCTGCCTCGACACAGCGCGGCCGACCGCAGTGTTCCACCCGTCATGTGCAAAGCTGTCAACTGCAGTCTCATGGCTGCACGTGACAGATGCTGACAGACGGGACTTGTCTTGTGCTCGGCAGTGGCCCCAAATTTGTCGATTTGGGTGGGAAATGACACCCAAATGTGAATAGTTTTCCACTCTCACTGCCCATTTTAGGAGTGAGTTTTCCACTCCCAAATTATGAATTGTGATATTGATTCTGACAAAAGGTATTGACTAAAATACTTGATTTCAACGAAAGCTACTGCTTTCATATTCAAAATAGAAATCAATAGTGTACCATTTTCTACCTAATTTTACACTCTCATGGTCTTTTTTGGCTCTATTTTTCCACCCTGACACCCAAGCAAAAATTAAATTTGGGACACTGCAGCACAGCCAGCCCAGCCCAGCCCAGCCCAGCCCAGCCCATCCCATCCCATCCCAACCCATCTCATCCCATCCCATCCCAACCCAACCCATCCCATCCCATCCCATCCCAACCCATCCCAACCCAACCCATCCCAACCCATCCCAACCCATCCCAACCCATCCCAACCCATCCCATCCCATCCCATCCCATCCCAGCCGGCACCACACTACTCGATACCCTTACCCATATTACAATTATTTCTCTGTTACTCGCCTATTTCTTTTTTCCGTCTTTCGTTGTCGGGATTGTATCTCAGAGCGGATACCAATTATACTGACAATCTGGCAACAACAAAAAAAATACAAATTACCCTCGGTTTAGTTTTGGTGCGCATTGCCAGTTAGAATGATTTGCATTTGCTGCCCGGTATAGGTGGTCAGATTCAATACACATTTTTAAGGACGGAATTGCCCTGACTTCCATTGAGTTCAGAGTTGAAACCCCTCATGATGCATAATGACCAATTTGTGTACTGCTTTATGCGTATTGTATGGTATTAGTTGTGCCTGAAGGATCATTATAATCGAAATGATTCCTGTTAAATATGTGACGTTCTCTTCAGTATTCTCCGATGAGGTGTCATTTCTCTGTTGGCATGGTGCTTCTCCGTTCCTGTGGTGTTGTATGCTGGTCTGTGTCCCTGCCGCTGCCATCATGCCGCTGCCATGACAACCGCGGTATCTACCGCACCGTGTCTCACCGCACCATACCGTACCTCACCGCACCATACCGTACCGCACCATACCGTGTCTCACCGCACCATACCGTACCTCACCGCACCATACCGTACCTCACCACACCATACCGTACCTCACCACACCATACCGTGTCTCACCACACCATACCGTACCGCACCACACCATACCGTACCTCACCACACCATACCGTACCGCACCACACCATACCGTACCTCACCGCACCATACCGTACCGCACCATACCGTACCGTACCGCACCATACCGTACCTCACCACACCATACCGTACCTCACCGCACCATACCATGCCTCACCGCACCATACCGTACCTCACCACACCGTACCGTACCTCACCACACCATACCGTGCCTCACCACACCATACCGTGCCTCACCATACCGTACCGTACCTCACCACACCATACCGTACCTCACCATACCGTGTCTCACCACACCATACCGTACCTCACCACACCATACCGTACCTCACCGCACCATACCGTACCTCACCACACCATACCGTGTCTCACCACACCATACCGTACCTCACCACACCATACCGTGTCTCACCACACCATACCGTACCTCACCACACCATACCGTGTCTCACCACACCATACCGTACCGCACCATACCGTGTCTCACCACACCATACCGTACCTCACCACACCATACCGTACCGCACCATACCGTACCTCACCACACCATACCGTACCTCACCACACCATACCGTACCTCACCACACCATACCGTACCTCACCACACCATACCGTGTCTCACCACACCATACCGTACCGCACCATACCATACCTCACCGCACCATACCGTACCGCACCATACCGTACCTCACCGCACCATACCGTGTCTCACCGCACCGTGTCTCACCACACCATACCGTGTCTCACCACACCATACCGTACCTCACCACACCATACCGTACCTCACCGCACCATACCGTACCTCACCGCAACATACCGTACCTCACCACACCATACCATGCCTCACCACACCATACCGTACCTCACCACACCATACCGTACCTCACCACACCATACCGTGCCTCACCACACCATACCGTACCTCACCATACCGTGCCTCACCGCACCATACCGTACCTCACCGCACCATACCGTACCTCACCGCACCATACCGTACCTCACCATACCGTACCGCACCACACCATACCGTGCCTCACCACACCATACCGTACCTCACCGCACCATACCGTACCTCACCGCACCATACCGTACCTCACCATACCGTACCGCACCATACCGTGCCTCACCACACCATACCGTGTCTCACCGCACCATACCGTACCGCACCATACCGTACCGTACCTCACCACACCATACCGTACCTCACCGCACCATACCGTACCTCACCACAACATACCGTGCCTCACCGCACCATACCGTACCTCACCACACCATACCGTACCTCACCACACCATACCGTGTCTCACCGCACCATACCGTACCTCACCACACCATACCGTACCTCACCACACCATACCGTACCGCACCGCACCATACCGTACCGCACCACATCATACCGTGCCTCACCACACCATACCGTACCTCACCACACCATACCGTACCTCACCGCACCATACCGTACCTCACCATACCATACCGTACCTCACCACACCATACCGTACCGCACCATACCGTACCTCACCGCACCATACCGTACCTCACCACACCATACCGTACCTCACCACACCATACCGTGTCTCACCGCACCATACCGTACCGCACCATACCGTACCTCACCGCACCATACTGTACCTCACCACACCATACCGTACCTCACCACACCATACCGTGTCTCACCGCACCATACCGTACCGCACCATACCGTACCTCACCGCACCATACCGTACCTCACCACACCATACCGTACCTCACCACACCATACCGTACCTCACCGCACCATACCGTACCTCACCGCACCATACCGTACCTCACCGCACCATACCGTACCTCACCACACCATACCGTACCTCACCGCACCATACCGTACCTCACCACACCATACCGTGCCTCACCACACCATACCGTGCCTCACCGCACCATACCGTATCTGACCACACCATACCGTGCCTCACCACACCATACCGTGCCTCACCGCACCATACCGTACCTCACCACACCATACCGTACCTCACCACACCATACCGTGTCTCACCACACCATACCGTGCCTCACCGCACCATACCGTACCTCACCACACCATACCGTACCTCACCACACCATACCGTACCACACCATACCGTACCACACCATACCGTGCCTCGCCACACCATACCGTGCCTCACCGCACCATACCGTACCTCACCACACCATACCGTACCTCACCGCACCATACCGTACCGCACCATACCGTACCGCACCATACCGTACCGCACCATACCGTACCTCACCACACCATACCGTACCTCACCGCACCATACCGTGTCTCACCGCACCATACCGTGCCTGACCACACCATACCGTGTCTCACCGCACCATACCGTACCGCACCATACCGTGCCTCACCATACCGTACCGTACCTCACCGCACCATACCGTACCTCACCACACCATACCGTGCCTCACCGCACCATACCGTGTCTCACCACACCATACCGTACCTCACCATACCGTACCGCACCATACCGTACCGCACCATACCGTACCTCACCATACCGTGCCTCACCGCACCATACCGTGCCTCACCACACCATACCGTACCTCACCATACCGTGCCTCACCACACCATACCGTGTCTCACCACACCATACCGTACCTCACCACACCATACCGTGCCTCACCACACCATACCGTACCTCACCATACCATACCGTACCTCACCACACCATACCGTACCGCACCATACCGTACCGTACCTCACCATACCGTACCTCACCACACCATGCCGTACCTCACCACACCATACCGTACCTCACCACACCATACCGTACCTCACCACACCATACCGTGTCTCACCGCACCATACCTCACCACATCATACCGTACCTCACCACACCATACCGTACCTCACCACACCATACCGTACCTCACCGCACCATACCGTGCCTCACCACACCATACTGTGCCTCACCGCACCATACCGTGTCTCACCACACCATACCGTACCTCACCATACCGTACCTCACCATACCGTACCGCACCATACCGTGCCTCACCGCACCATACCGTGCTTCACCACACCATACCGTACCGCACCATACCGTACCGTGTCTCACCACACCATACCGTACCTCACCACACCATACCGTGCCTCACCACACCATACCGTGCCTCACCACACCATACCGTTCCTCACCACACCATACCGTACCGCACCGCACCATACCGTGTCTCACCACACCATACCGTACCTCACCGCACCATACCGTGTCTCACCGCACCATACCGTACCTCACCACACCATACCGTGCCTCACCACACCATACCGTGTCTCACCGCACCATACCGTGCCTCACCGCACCATACCGTGTCTCACCACACCATACCGTTCCTCACCACACCATACCGTGCCTGACCACACCATACCGTACCTCACCACACCATACCGTGTCTCACCACACCATACCGTGTCTCACCGCACCATACCGTACCGCACCATACCGTGTCTCACCACACCATACCGTGTCTCACCACACCATACCGTACCGCACCTCACCATACCGTGTCTCACCACACCATACCGTGTCTCACCACACCATACCGTACCTCACCACACCATACCGTACCACACCATACCGTACCTGACCACACCATACCGTACCTCACCACACCATACCGTACCACACCATACCGTACCACACCATACCGTACCTCACCACACCATACCGTGCCTCACCACACCATACCGTGCCTCACCACACCATACCGTGCCTCACCATACCGTACCGTGCCTGACCACACCATACCGTGCCTCACCACACCATACCGTACCTCACCGCACCATACCGTGTCTCACCACACCATACCGTGCCTGACCACACCTTACCGTGTCTCACCGCACCATACCGTGTCTCACCGCACCATACCGTACCGCACCATACCGTACCTCACCACACCATACCGTACCTCACCGCACCATACCGTGTCTCACCGCACCATACCGTGTCTCACCGCACCATACCGTACCGCACCATACCGTACCTCACCACACCATACCGTACCTCACCGCACCATACCGTGTCTCACCACACCATACCGTGCCTCACCACACCATACCGTGCCTCACCGCACCATACCGTGCCTCACCGCACCATACCGTGTCTCACCACACCATACCGTGCCTCACCACACCATACCGTGCCTGACCACACCATACCGTGCCTCACCACACCATACCGTTCCTCACCGCACCATACCGTACCGCACCGCACCATACCGTACCTCACCATACCGTACCTCACCACACCATACCGTGTCTCACCGCACCATACCGTACCGCACCATACCGTACCTCACCACGCCATACCGTACCTCACCGCACCATACCGTACCGCACCACACCATACCGTGTCTCACCACACCATACCGTGCCTCACCACACCATACCGTACCTCACCATACCGTACCTCACCACACCATACCGTTCCTCACCGCACCATACCGTACCTCACCACACCATACCGTACCGCACCACACCATACCGTGTCTCACCACACCATACCGTGCCTCACCACACCATACCGTACCTCACCATACCGTACCTCACCACACCATACCGTGCCTCACCGCACCATACCGTGCCTCACCACACCATACCGTGTCTCACCACACCATACCGTACCTCACCACACCATACCGTACCTCACCATACCGTGTCTCACCACACCATACCGTACCTCACCATACCATACCGTACCTCACCACACCATACCGTACCTCACCGCACCATACCGTGTCTCACCACACCATACCGTGCCTCACCACACCATACCGTACCTCACCACACCATACCGTACCTCACCACACCATACCGTACCTCACCACACCATACCGTACCTCACCATACCGTACCTCACCATACCGTGTCTCACCACACCATACCGTACCTCACCATACCATACCGTGTCTCACCGCACCATACCGTACCACACCATACCGTACCTCACCACGCCATACCGTGCCTCACCATACCGTGCCTCACCACACCATACCGTGTCTCACCACACCATACCGTGTCTCACCACACCATACCGTGCCTCACCACACCATACCGTGCCTCACCGCACCATACCGTGCCTCACCGCACCATACCGTACCGCACCACACCATACCGTACCGCACCATACCGTATCTCACTGCGCCATACCGTACCTCACCACACCATACCTCACCACACCATACCGTTCCGGCAGTACAACGTGCCGTTCCACGCGGCCGTGTCGGCGGACGAAGCCGGTATGCTGGAATACTGGACCGGGCCACGACTCGACTTTCAGTACCCGCGCAACGTGCGCTTCCAGTCCAAACTGGACACGGACCTGTTTGAGTTCGCGCGCCGCAAGACTGTGCCGCGCGCTCTCAGTTTCTCGCCGGACGGCCGGCTGTTCGCCACCATCGCCGCCGACAAGAAGGTGGGACCTGGTCACTGGTGGTGCAGTACATATCTGTGTTTGTGTGTGGAAAGTGGGACCTGGTCACTGGTGGTACAGTACGTGTCTGTGTCTGTGTGTGGAAGGTGGGACCTGGTGACTGGTGGTACAGTACGTGTCTGTGTTTGTGTGTGGAAGATGGGACCTGGTGACTGGTGGTACAGTACGTGTCTGTGTCTGTGTGTGGAAGGTGGGACCTGGTGACTGGTGGTACAGTACGTGTCTGTGTCTGTGTGTGGAAGATGGGACCTGGTGACTGGTGGTCCAGTACGTGTCTGTGTTTGTGTGTGGAAGATGGGACCTGGTTACTGGTGGTACAGTACGTGTCTGTGTCTGTGTGTGGAAGGTGGGACCTGGTCACTGGTGGTACAGTACATGTCTGTGTTTGTGTCTGGAAGGTGGGACCTGGTTACTGGTGGTACAGTACGTGTCTGTGTCTGTGTGTGGAAGGTGGGACCTGGTGACTGGTGGTACAGTACATGTCTGTGTCTGTGTGTGGAGGGTGGGACCTGGTGACTGGTGGTACAGTACGTGTCTGTGTCTGTGTGTGGAAGGTGGGACCTGGTGACTGGTGGTACAGTACGTGTCTGTGTTTGTGTGTGGAAGATGGGACCTGGTGACTGGTGGTACAGTACGTGTCTGTGTTTGTGTGTGGAAGATGGGACCTGGTGACTGGTGGTACAGTACGTGTCTGTGTTTGTGTGTGGAAGGTGGGACCTGGTGACTGGTGGTCCAGTACGTGTCTGTGTTTGTGTGTGGAAGATGGGACCTGGTCACTGGTGGTACAGTACGTGTCTGTGTTTGTGTGTGGAAGGTGGGACCTGGTGACTGGTGGTACAGTTCGTGTCTGTGTTTGTGTGTGGAAGGTGGGACCTGGTCACTGGTGGTACAGTACGTGTCTGTGTTTGTGTGTGTGGAGTGTGGGACCTGGTGACTGGTGGTACAGTACGTGTCTGTGTTTGTGTGTGGAAGGTGGGACCTGGTTACTGGTGGTACAGTACGTGTCTGTGTCTGTGTGTGGAAGGTGGGACCTGGTTACTGGTGGTCCAGTACGTGTCTGTGTTTGTGTGTGGAAGATGGAACCTGGTGACTGGTGGTACAGTGCGTGTCTGTGTTTGTGTGTGGAAGTTGGGACCTGGTGACTGGTGGTACAGTACGTGTCTGTGTTTGTGTGTGGAAGATGGGACCTGGTGACTGGTGGTCCAGTACGTGTCTGTGTTTGTGTGTGGAAGATGGGACCTGGTCACTGGTGGTACAGTACGTGTCTGTGTTTGTGTGTGGAAGGTGGGACCTGGTGACTGGTGGTACAGTTCGTGTCTGTGTTTGTGTGTGGAAGGTGGGACCTGGTCACTGGTGGTACAGTACGTGTCTGTGTCTGTGTGTGGAAGGTGGGACCTGGTTACTGGTGGTACAGTACGTGTCTGTGTTTGTGTGTGGAAGGTGGGACCTGGTGACTGGTGGTACAGTACGTATCTGTGTTTGTGTGTGGAAGGTGGGACCTGGTGACTGGTGGTACAGTACGTGTCTGTGTTTGTGTGTGGAAGGTGGGACCTGGTGACTGGTGGTACAGTACGTGTCTGTGTTTGTGTGTGGAAGGTGGGACCTGGTGACTGGTGGTACAGTACGTATCTGTGTTTGTGTGTGGAAGGTGGGACCTGGTGACTGGTGGTACAGTACGTGTTTGTGTCTGTGTGTGGAAGGTGGGACCTGGTTACTGGTGGTACAGTACGTGTCTGTGTTTGTGTGTGGAAGGTGGGACCTGGTGACTGGTGGTACAGTACGTGTCTGTGTTTGTGTGTGGAAGATGGGACCTGGTTACTGGTGGTACAGTACGTGTCTGTGTCTGTGTGTGGAGGGTGGGACCTGGTGACTGGTGGTACAGTACATGTCTGTGTCTGTGTGTGGAAGGTGGGACCTGGTGACTGGTGGTACAGTACGTGTCTGTGTCTGTGTCTGGAAGGTGGGACCTGGTGACTGGTGGTACAATACGTGTCTGTGTTTGTGTGTGGAAGGTGGGACCTGGTGACTGGTGGTACAGTACGTGTCTGTGTCTGTGTGTGGAAGGTGGGACCTGGTGACTGGTGGTACAGTACGTGTCTGTGTCTGTGTCTGGAAGGTGGGACCTGGTGACTGGTGGTACAGTACGTGTCTGTGTTTGTGTGTGGAAGATGGGACCTGGTCACTGGTGGTACAGTACGTGTCTGTGTTTGTGTGTGGAAGGTGGGACCTGGTGACTGGTGGTACAGTACGTGTCTGTGTTTGTGTGTGGAAGGTGGGACCTGGTCACTGGTGGTACAGTACGTGTCTGTGTTTGTGTGTGTGGAGTGTGGGACCTGGTGACTGGTGGTACAGTACGTGTCTGTGTTTGTGTGTGGAAGGTGGGACCTGGTTACTGGTGGTACAGTACGTGTCTGTGTTTGTGTGTGGAAGGTGGGACTTGGTGACTGGTGGTGCAGTACGTGTCTGTGTTTGTGTGTGGAAGATGGGACCTGGTGACTGGTGGTACAGTACGTGTCTGTGTTGTGTTTGGAGGGTGGGGCCTGGTGACTGGTGGTCCAGTACGTGTCTGTGTTTGTGTGTGGAAGGTGGGACCTGGTTACTGGTGGTACAGTACGTGTCTGTGTTTGTGTGTGGAAGGTGGGACCTGGTGACTGGTGGTACAGTACGTGTCTGTGTTTGTGTGTGGAAGGTGGGACCTGGTGACTGGTGGTACAGTACGTGTCTGTGTCTGTGTGTGGAAGGTGGGACCTGGTGACTGGTGGTACAGTACGTATCTGTGTCTGTGTGTGGAAGGTGGGACCTGGTGACTGGTGGTACAGTACGTGTCTGTGTTTGTGTCTGGAAGGTGGGACCTGGTGACTGGTGGTACAGTACGTGTCTGTGTTTGTGCCTGTAAGGTGGGACCTGGTGACTGGTGGTACAGTACGTGTCTGTGTCTGTGTGTGGAAGGTGGGACCTGGTGACTGGTGGTACAGTACGTGTCTGTGTTTGTGTGTGGAGGGTGGGACCTGGTGACTGGTGGTACAGTACGTGTCTGTGTTTGTGTGTGGAAGGTGGGACCTGGTGACTGGTGGTACAGTACGTGTCTGTGTTTGTGTGTGGAAGGTGGGACCTGGTGACTGGTGGTCCAGTACGTGTCTGTGTTTGTGTGTGGAAGGTGGGACCTGGTTACTGGTGGTACAGTACGTGTCTGTGTCTGTGTGTGGAAGGTGGGACCTGGTGACTGGTGGTACAGTACGTGTCTGTGTTTGTGTGTGGAAGGTGGGACCTGGTGACTGGTGGTACAGTACGTGTCTGTGTTTGTGTGTGGAAGATGGGACCTGGTTACTGGTGGTGCAGTACGTGTCTGTGTCTGTGTGTGGAAGGTGGGACCTGGTGACTGGTGGTACAATACGTATCTGTGTTGTGTTTGGAGGGTGGGGCCTGGTGACTGGTGGTCCAGTACGTGTCTGTGTTTGTGTGTGGAAGGTGGGACCTGGTTACTGGTGGTACAGTACGTGTCTGTGTTTGTGTGTGGAAGGTGGGACCTGGTTACTGGTGGTACAGTACGTGTCTGTGTTTGTGTGTGGAAGATGGGACCTGGTGACTGGTGGTCCAGTACGTGTCTGTGTTTGTGTGTGGAAGATGGGACCTGGTAACTGGTGGTACAGTACGTGTCTGTGTTTGTGTGTGGAAGGTGGGACCTGGTTACTGGTGGTACAGTACGTGTCTGTGTCTGTGTGTGGAAGGTGGGACCTGGTGACTGGTGGTACAGTACGTGTCTGTGTTTGTGTGTGGAAGATGGGACCTGGTGACTGGTGGTACAGTACGTGTCTGTGTTTGTGTCTGGAAGGTGGGACCTGGTGACTGGTGGTACAGTACGTATCTGTGTTGTGTGTGGAAGGTGGGACCTGGTGACTGGTGGTACAGTACGTGTCTGTGTCTGTGTGTGGAAGGTGGGACCTGGTGACTGGTGGTACAGTACGTGTCTGTGTTTGTGTGTGGAAGGTGGGACCTGGTTACTGGTGGTACAGTACGTGTCTGTGTTTGTGTGTGGAAGGTGGGACCTGGTGACTGGTGGTACAGTACGTGTCTGTGTTTGTGTGTGGAAGGTGGGACCTGGTGACTGGTGGTACAGTACGTGTCTGTGTTTGTGTGTGGAAGGTGGGACCTGGTGACTGGTGGTACAGTACGTGTCTGTGTTTGTGTGTGGAAGGTGGGACCTGGTGACTGGTGGTACAGTACGTGTCTGTGTTTGTGTGTGGAAGATGGGACCTGGTGACTGGTGGTACAGTACGTGTCTGTGTTGTGTGTGGAAGGTGGGACCTGGTGACTGGTGGTACAGTACGTGTCTGTGTTTGTGTGTGGAAGGTGGGACCTGGTGACTGGTGGTACAGTACGTGTCTGTGTTTGTGTGTGGAAGATGGGACCTGGTGACTGGTGGTCCAGTACGTGTCTGTGTTTGTGTGTGGAGGGTGGGACCTGGTGACTGGTGGTACAGTACGTGTCTGTGTCTGTGTGTGGAAGGTGGGACCTGGTGACTGGTGGTACAGTACGTGTCTGTGTCTGTGTGTGGAAGGTGGGACCTGGTGACTGGTGGTACAGTACGTGTCTGTGTCTGTGTGTGGAAGGTGGGACCTGGTCACTGGTGGTACAGTACGTGTCTGTGTCTGTGTGTGGAAGTTGGGACCTGGTCACTGGTGGTCCAGTACGTGTCTGTGTCTGTGTGTGGAAGGTGGGACCTGGTCACTGGTGGTCCAGTACGTGTCTGTGTTTGTGTGTGGAAGTTGGGACCTGGTCACTGGTGGTCCAGTACGTGTCTGTGTTTGTGTGTGGAAGGTGGGACCTGGTCACTGGTGGTACAGTACATGTTTGTGTGTGGAAGGTGGGACCTGGTGACTGGTGGTACAGTACGTGTCTGTGTCTGTGTGTGGAAGGTGGGACCTGGTCACTGGTGGTACAGTACGTGTCTGTGTTTGTGTGTGGAAGGTGGGACCTGGTGACTGGTGGTACAGTACGTGTCTGTGTTTGTGCCTGGAAGGTGGGACCTGGTGACTGGTGGTGCAGTACGTGTCTGTGTCTGTGTGTGGAAGGTGGGACCTGGTTACTGGTGGTACAGTACGTGTCTGTGTTTGTGTGTGGAAGTTGGGACCTGGTTACTGGTGGTACAGTACGTGTCTGTGTCTGTGTGTGGAAGATGGGACCTGGTCACTGGTGGTACAGTACGTGTCTGTGTTTGTGTGTGGAAGGTGGGACCTGGTTACTGGTGGTCCAGTACGTGTCTGTGTTTGTGTGTGGAAGGTGGGACCTGGTGACTGGTGGTACAGTACGTGTCTGTGTTTGTGTGTGGAAGGTGGGACCTGGTTACTGGTGGTACAGTACGTGTCTGTGTTTGTGTGTGGAAGGTGGGACCTGGTTACTGGTGGTACAGTACGTGTCTGTGTTTGTGTCTGGAAGGTGGGACCTGGTGACTGGTGGTACAGTACGTGTCTGTGTTTGTGTCTGGAAGGTGGGACCTGGTGACTGGTGGTACGCCCGTCCACAGTACGTGTCTGTTGTCAGCTCGTGCCTGCCGTGGCTGGCAGCTGGGTCAGCTTAGGGCCAGCGCCGGGCGGTCTCAGGTCGATCTCCGGCCGGTCCGGACCATCTCCCCATTGATGGCCCCACTCAAACCGTGGACCGGCGGTGCGGTGGTGTCGGAGGGGGGGGGGGGGGGTCATTGATCTGTCTCGGTCTCGGGCGGCGGCAGTGTACAGTGTACACAGGCGGCCAGTTCGTGGAATCCGCCGGCGCCGGGCCGACTCGGTACCCGGAACCGTTAATGACTGCCGGTGTCGTCTGTCGTCACTGCCTCTGCTGCTGCCGGGTGTGTGTGTGTGTGTGCCTGTGTGCCCTGCTTCCCGGACAGTTCCGGGAGTCGGCGGCTGCTATGTTCGGCGACGGAGCGGCCCCACTGCCGAGGTCCGACGGTCCGACGGTCCGACACATGAGCGATCGACCTTTGTCCTGCCTTTGTGTTCGCTCAGCTGGTCAGGCTCCGTCGGTCGGCGAACTTCACGCTAACTTCCTTCCGGGCCATTTTCAGTCTGGGTCCACTCCTTGTATATGTGAAGTTCTCAGGAAGTTTGCACAAAGACCGAGTGATCAACAGGGAACGAAGAATGTCGTGAGCTTATACGCGTTATCAGGCTCGTGCTTTGTGCTGTCATGACATGTGAATTAGCGAAGAGACATGGTGCATCACATCCGCGTGACATGCTCTGCCTAACGGTGCATTACATCCGCGTGCCCTGCTGCCCTGCTGCCTTGCTGCCCTGCTGCCCTGCTGCCCTGCTGCCCTGCTGCCCTGCTGCCCTGCTGCCTTGCTGCCCTGCTGCCCTGCTGCCCTGCTGCCCTGCTGCCCTGCTGCCCTGCTGCCCTGCTGCCTTGCTGCCCTGCTGCCCTGCTGCCCTGCTGCCCTGCTGCCCTGCTGCCCTGCTGCCCTGCTGCCCTGCTGCCCTGCTGCCCTGCTGCCCTGCTGCCCTGCTGCCCTGCTGCCCTGCTGCCCTGCTGCCCTGCTGCCCTGCTGCCCTGCTGCCCTGCTGCCCTGCTGCCCTGCTGCCCTGCTGCCCTGCTGCCCTGCTGCCCTGCTGCCCTGCTGCCCTGCTGCCCTGCTGCCCTGCTGCCCTGCTGCCCTGCTGCCCTGCTGCCCTGCTGCCCTGCTGCCCTGCTGCCCTGCTGCTCTGCTGCCCTGCTGCCCTGCTGCCCTGCTGCCCTGCTGCCCTGCTGCCCTGCTGCCCTGCTGCCCTGCTGCCCTGCTGCCCTGCTGCCCTGCTGCCCTGCTGCCCTGCTGCCCTGCTGCCCTGCTGCCCTGCTGCCCTGCTGCCCTGCTGCCCTGCTGCCCTGCTGCCCTGCTGCCCTGCTGCCCTGCTGCCCTGCTGCTCTGCTGCTCTGCTGCCCTGCTGCCCTGCTGCCCTGCTGATCTGCTGCCCTGCTGCTCTGCTGCTCTGCTGCTCTGCTGCCCTGCTGCCCTGCTGCCCTGCTGCCCTGCTGCCCTGCTGCTCCCTGCTGCCCTGCTAGCCCTTGCTGCTACCTCGCTAGCCCAGCTGCCCTGCTCGCCCCTGCTGCCTCTGCTGCCCTGCTGCTCTGCTGCCCTGCTACCCTGCTGCTCCTGCTCTCCTGCTGCCCTGCTGACCTCTGCTGCTGCTGCCTGCTGCTCTGCTGCCGCTCCTGCTGCCTGCTGCTCTGCCCTGCTCCTGCTGCCCTGCTGCCCTGCTGCTCTGCTGCCCTGCTGCCCTGCTGCCCTGCTGCTCTGCTGCCCTGCTGCCCTGCTGCCCTGCTGCCCTGCTGCTCTGCTGCTCTGCTGCCCTGCTGCCCTGCTGCCCTGCTGCCCTGCTGCCCTGCTGCCCTGCTGCTGTCTGTCCGTCTTCTCTTTCAGATCCGCGTGTTTCGGTTCCTGACCGGGAATCTGACTGTGTGACTGCCGGCAGATCCGCGTGTTTCGGTTCCTGACCGGGAATCTGACTGTGTGACTGCCGGCAGATCCGCGTGTTTCGGTTCCTGACCGGGAAGCTGACTGTGTGACTGCCGGCAGATCCGCGTATTTCGGTTCCTCTGACTGTGTGACTGCCGGCAGATCCGCGTGTTTCGGTTCCTGACCGGGAATCTGACTGTGTGACTGCCGGCAGATCCGCGTGTTTCGGTTCCTGACCGGGAATCTGACTGTGTGACTGCCGGCAGATCCGCGTGTTTCGGTTCCTGACCGGGAATCTGACTGTGTGACTGCCGGCAGATCCGCGTGTTTCGGTTCCTGACCGGGAAGCTGACTGTGTGACTGCCGGCAGATCCGCGTGTTTCGGTTCCTGACGGGGAAGCTGACTGTGTGACTGCCGGCAGATCCGCGTGTTTCGGTTCCTGACCGGGAAGCTGACGCGCGTCCTTGACGAGTCGATAGCGCACTACACGGAGCTGCAGCAGGTGAAACAGCAGGTGCCTAACATGGAGTTTGGTAAGAGGTGAGCATCAGTCGGCCCCTGTGTGACGCTACTGACATCTGGTGGATATACTGCGAACTGCTGCGACGCCATCAAATGTCTATGGGTAATGCTATTTTGGTAAATGATGCTGAATGTGGGAGAAATAAAAAACAAACGCATTGTTGACGTTATTTTCTCCTCGAGTGTTGTCCTCGCGTGCTACTCCACTATTGTATTGTTTAACAATCGTATCTGATAGCCATGTCGATTGGCTATGAGTGGTGGGACTATACATGTAAGGACATGATACACCCTGCACCCTGCCTCCCCCTTTTATCATAGTTTAGCTGATAGTGCGCTTCTGATTCGTTTCTGAATGAAGAGGCTGATTTTGTGGGAACGCCAATTTATGAGTTAGGTTTGACCCCCCCCCCCCCCCCCCCCTTGTTTGATGGGCTCTGGATGTGGCTTGTGCAATGTGCAATTGACCACGCATGGCCACATGGGTCCGGTCGGTGGCATGGGCCACTTATGGTCAGATAGGCTCGGCGTGTCCCGAGAACCACTCCTAGTCTAAACGGTGTGCAAAACTCTTCCAATTCAGGATGGCGGTGGGGACGGTACTGGTGTGGCGGGTGTGTGTGTGTCACTGTTGTTTGATTCCATCTGTTATACAGGATGACGGTGGGGTCGGTACTGGTGTTTCGGGTGTGTGGGTCACTGTTGTTTGGTTCCCCCTGTTATTCAGGATGGCGGTGGGGACGGTACTGGTGTGACGGGTGTGTGGGTCACTGTTGTTTGGTTCCCCCTGTTATTCAGGATGGCGGTGGGGACGGTACTGGTGTTTCGGGTGTGTGTGTCACTGTTGTTTGGTTCCCCCTGTTATACAGGATGACGGTGGGGTCGGTACTGGTGTGACGGGTGTGTGGGTCACTGTTGTTTGGTTCCCCCTGTTATACAGGATGGCGGTGGGGTCGGTACTGGTGTGACGGGTGTGTGGGTCACTGTTGTTTGGTTCCCCCTGTTATACAGGATGGCGGTGGGGTCGGTACTGGAGTGGCGGGTGTGTGTGTCACTGTTGTTTGGTTCCATCTGTTATACAGGATGGCGGTGGGGTCGGTACTGGTGTGGCGTGTGTGTGTCACTGCTGTTTGGTTCCCCCTGTTATACAGGATGGCGGTGGGGTCGGTACTGGTGTGGCGGGGTGTGTGTCACTGTTGTTTGATTCCATCTGTTATACAGGATGGCGGTGGGGTCGGTACTGGAGTGGCGGGTGTGTGTGTCACTGTTGTTTGGTTCCATCTGTTATACAGGATGGAGGTGGGGTCGGTACTGGTGTGGCGTGTGTGTGTCACTGCTGTTTGGTTCCCCCTGTTATACAGGATGGCGGTGGGGGCGGTACTGGTGTGGCGGGTGTGTGTCACTGTTGTTTGGTTCCCCCTGTTATACAGGATGACGGTGGGGTCGGTACTGGTGTTTCGGGTGTGTGTGTCACTGTTGTTTGGTTCCATCTGTTATACAGGATGGCGGTGGGGTCGGTACTGGTGTGTCGGGTGTGTGTCACTGTTGTTTGGTTCCCCCTGTTATACAGGATGGCGGTGGGGACGGTACTGGTGTTTCGGGTGTGTGTGTCACTGTTGTTTGGTTCCCCCTGTTATTCAGGATGGCGGTGGGGACGGTACTGGTGTGGCGGGTTTGTGTGTCACTGTTGTTTGGTTCCCCCTGTTATACAGGATGGCGGTGGGGACGGTACTGGTGTGTCGGGTTTGTGTGTCACTGTTGTTTGGTTCCCCCTGTTATACAGGATGGCGGTGGGGTCGGTACTGGTGTGTCGGGGGTGTGTGTCACTGCTGTTTGGTTCCCCCTGTTATACAGGATGGTGGTGGGGTCGGTACTGGTGTGACGGGTGTGTGTGTCACTGTTGTTTGGTTCCATCTGTTATACAGGATGGCGGTGGGGACGGTACTGGTGTGGCGGGTTTGTGTGTCACTGTTGTTTGGTTCCATCTGTTATACAGGATGGCGGTGGGGTCGGTACTGGTGTGACGGGTGTGTGGGTCACTGTTGTTTGATTCCATCTGTTATACAGGATGGCGGTGGGGTCGGTACTGGAGTGGCGGGTTTGTGTGTCACTGCTGTTTGGTTCCCCCTGTTATACAGGATGGCGGTGGGGTCGGTACTGGTGTTTCGGGTGTGTGTGTCACTGTTGTTTGGTTCCATCTGTTATACAGGATGGCGGTGGGGGCGGTACTGGTGTGGCGGGTGTGTGGGTCACTGTTGTTTGGTTCCATCTGTTATACAGGATGACGGTGGGGTCGGTACTGGTGTGGCGGGTGTGTGTGTCACTGTTGTTTGGTTCCATCTGTTATACAGGATGGCGGTGGGGTCGGTACTGGTGTTTCGGGTGTGTGGGTCACTGTTGTTTGGTTCCATCTGTTATACAGGATGACGGTGGGGTCGGTACTGGTGTGGCGGGTGTGTGTGTCACTGTTGTTTGGTTCCATCTGTTATACAGGATGGCGGTGGGGTCGGTACTGGTGTTTCGGGTGTGTGTGTCACTGTTGTTTGGTTCCATCTGTTATACAGGATGGCGGTGGGGGCGGTACTGGTGTGGCGGGTGTGTGTGTCACTGTTGTTTGGTTCCCCCTGTTATACAGGATAGCGGTGGGGGCGGTACTGGTGTGGCGGGTGTGTGTGTCACTGTTGTTTGGTTCCCCCTGTTATACAGGATGGCGGTGGGGACGGTACTGGTGTTTCGGGTGTGTGGGTCACTGTTGTTTGGTTCCCCCTGTTATTCAGGATGGCGGTGGGGGCGGTACTGGTGTGTCGGGTGTGTGGGTCACTGTTGTTTGGTTCCCCCTGTTATACAGGATGGCGGTGGGGACGGTACTGGTGTGGCGGGGTGTG
This sequence comes from Chirona hameri, assembly GCA_036785665.1. Lineage (NCBI taxonomy): Eukaryota > Metazoa > Arthropoda > Thecostraca > Balanomorpha > Balanidae > Chirona > Chirona hameri. The sequence continues at coordinate 54,900 of JAXIVJ010003042.1, forward strand.
TGTCAATGTTGTTTGGTTCCCTCTGGTGTTCAGGATGGCGGTGGAGCGGGAATTTGAGAAGTCGGCCGCCACCAACCTCAGCAGTGTGCTGTTCGACGAGAGCGGCCACTTCCTGCTCTACGCCACCATGCTGGGCGTCAAGCTCATCAACCTGCACACCAACCGGCTGGTCAAGCTGATCGGAAAGCCAGAGAACGTCCGATTCCTGCAGCTGGCCCTGTTCCAGGTGGGAGAAGGGACGGGACGGGACGAGATGGGGCGGGACGGAACAGGACGAGACGGGGCGGGGAGGGACGGGGAGGAACGGACGGGACGGGACGGGACGGGACGGGACGGGACGGGACGGGACGGGACGGGACGGGACGGGACGGGACGGGACGGGACGGGACGGAACGGGACGGAACGGGACGGAACGGGACGGAACGGGACGGAACGGGACGGAACGGGACGGAACGGGACGGAACGGGACGGAACGGGACGGAACGGGACGGAACGGGACGGAACGGGACGGGACGGGACGGAACGGAACGGGACGGGACGGAACGGAACGGGACGGGACGGAACGGAACGGGACGGAACGGGAAGGGACGGAACGGGACGGAACGGGACGAAACGGGACGGAATGGAACGGATCGGGACGGAACGGGACGGAACGGGACGGAACGGGACGGAACGGGACGGAACGGGCAGGCGGGACGGCATGGGACGGCATGGGACGGAACAGAACAGAACAGAACAGAACAGGACGGGACGGAACGGGCAGGCGGGGCAGGCGGGGCAGGCGGGGCAGGCGGGGCAGGCGGGGCAGGCGGGACAGGCGGGACAGGCGGGACAGGCGGGACAGGCGGGACAGGCGGGACAGGCGGGACAGGCGGGACAGGCGGGACAGGCGGGACAGGCGGGACAGGCGGGACAGGCGGGACAGGCGGGACAGGCGGGACAGGCGGGACAGGCGGGACAGGCGGGACAGGCGGGACAGGCGAGACAGGCGGGACGGGACGAGACGGGGTTGGACTGGGTTGGACGGGGTTGGACGGGGTTGGACGGGGTTGGACGGGGTTGGACGGGGTTGGACGGGGTTGGACGGGGTTGGACGGGGTTGGACGGGGTTGGACGGGACGGGACGGGACGGGACGGGACGGGACGGGACGGGACGGGACGGGACGGGACGGGACGGGACGGGGCGGGGCGGGGCGGGACGGGACGGGACGGGACGGGACGGGGCGGGGCGGGGCGGGACGGGGCGGGGCGGGGCGGGGCGGGGCGGAACGGGACGGGACGAGACGAGATGGGGTTGGACGGGACGGACCGGAACGGACCGGGACGGACCGGGACGGACCGGGACGGACCGGGACGGACCGGGACGGACCGGGACGGACCGGGACGGACCGGGACGGACCGGGACGGACCGGGACGGACCGGGACGGACCGGGACGGACCGGGACGGACCGGGACGGACCGGGACGGACCGGGACGGACCGGGACGGACCGGGACGGACCGGGACGGACCGGGACGGACCGGGACGGACCGGGACGAGACGGAACGGAACGGAACGGAACGGAACGGAACGGAACGGAACGGAACGGGACGGAACGGGACGGAACGGGACGGAACGGGACGGAACGGAACGGAACGGGACGGGACGGAACGGGACGGAACGGGACGGGACGGGACGGAACGGGACGGGACGGGACGGAACGGAACGGGACGGAACGGGACGGAACGGGACGGAACGGGACGGAACGGGACGGAACGGGACGGAACGGGACGGAACGGGACGGAACGGAACGGGACGGAACGGGACGGAACGGGACGGAACGGGACGGAACGGGACGGAACGGGACGGAACGGGACGGAACGGAACGGGACGGGACGGACGGGACGGACGGGACGGGACGGGACGGGACGGGACGGGACGGGACGGTGGAAACGGCAGGCCCCGAGGGAGCTGGCCTGAGCTCTGACGGCTGACCGAGCCGAAATGACCGTCAACTGCCGTCTGGTCGTCAAGCTATGTTGTGTTCGTGAACATGTCCTTACGAGTGATGGCTTTTACGCCGTTTGTGGGTTGATCGAGCCATGACACGGTGATTTCGAGTCAGGCGTGCTGACGTCACGTCAGGCTTGTGTTGGTGCCTGGAAATATATCAGCCATTGCAGCTCATCTTGCAAGCAGTTGCTGCACCCTTAAGCCCCACATCATCATCATCAGCTCATCTTACACGCAAGTGTTCAGTTCAAACGTATCATCTGGCTCACCTGACCTATTGACGTATGTGCAGCTTTTAAGCTGCCGTATAGGTGGCAAACACCTATCTTAATCCGTGTTCTCTGACTTGGATAGAACGCAGCTATGCAGCATCAGCAGCTGATTTTATTAACACTGCTAATAATCATGCAAAGGGAACGAGACATCTCCGGTCCTATTCGTGTTGAAACCCTTCGAACGTTTTGGTTCAGCGTCGTTCCTGATCCGTGGGATCTTTTGTAGGAATTATTACGGTGTAAAATTCGATGCAGGATCCCCCGTTTACCATTCCGTCGTTCGTTGCTAGCCAATGTATCTGCGTCGTCACTTCAGCTTATTTTGTCACCCATCAGCTTATTTTTGCCTTGCCCTTCTCGTTGAGTTCTGTTTGGCTTCATCATTACTTTAAGTTCTCAGAAAAGTTGAGTGTGCATCTGGTTGTAAAGCAGGTGTTGTCTGATGCGTTTTTGAAATAAACACATTTAATGGACGTCAAAGTTATGCTTGCCCTTTGTTTCTGAGATTAAATGGACCTACTAAACGATCAATACAATTTACGGATCGATGACAACAAAGGTATCTAAACATTTGCGTTGCTGCTTAACATCATTAAGTATGCCTGCTCTTTGAATCATGAAAGCTTTGATGACTGAGCCTCTTTGATCGAGTGCTCATTTGAAGCCCTTTGAATTTGATGTCTTTGTAATTCTTCTGAGTCCCTGAGATACATAGGTCTCTCCCAGGTCTAGCCATGACCGAAGTCGTTTCAAGCCACCACTATCCCGTTACTTATGAAATGATCGCTGTTGATTTATAAGGCTATCAACTTGTTTTACAGCCTTAACGTCTGCGATTTCCTTGCAAAACAAGCACATTATTCACCGGCGCGCGTCTTTTTGTAAGTCGAACGGTGCGAAAAGCAGGAGTGGTCACTGGTCAACATTCCCACCATACAACATGCTGAACATCTCCATTTCTGCGAAGTGAACGTTGTCGCGTGACATTTCAGGTTTTCGGCCGTATTTTGGTGAAGCTCCTTTGTACCGGTGAAAGGCAGGTGGCCGTTTAAACTCCGTACGATCGGTATGTGGTAGGTAACCTCGTGACGTTGACTGCGATGCTGGCTGACATGACTGACGGCTGTTGCCAGCTGCGTGGCCGGGTACGCAGTGTGAGAGGTGCCCAGTCTGACGGCATGGCAATCCGTCTGCCGCAGGGCAAGCCGAAGAAGCTGGTGCAGGCCTCGGTGACGATGGAGATGGAGGCCTCGGAGAACCCGACTCTGGAGAGCACTATGCCCGACCCCACCCTCTTCTGCACCGGCTTCAAGAAGAATCGCTTCTACCTCTTCTCTCGGTGAGTTGCTCCTTCCCCTTCGATCTCTAATGTCCTCGTATTGCTCTCCGCGTGGATTCGCTCATTTCGTTCATAGCGGATTAACTCTACCTCTTCCAGCACGCATTGATTGCTCCCTATCGGTTCTCGCAGTGCCCCGGTCTGCGTGTTTTGTTAACTGTACGTGTGTTCGCACTGTTTCCTGGTGCGATTATCTGGTCTGGTCCGGTCTCGTCACGGGCTCTGACTGGGTATAGAGTGTTACTTCTGTCTCTGGCTGGATTTATTATCGCGTCACTGGATATAGAATGTTACTACTGTCTCTGGCTGGGTTTATTATCGCGTCACTGGATATAGAATGTTACTACTGTCTCTGGCTGGGTGTATTATCGCGTCACTGGATATAGAACGTTACTACTGTCTCTGGCTGGGTTTATTATCGCGTCACTGGATATAGAATGTTACTTCTGTCTCTGGCTGGGTTTATTATCGCGTCACTGGATATAGAATGTTACTACTGTCTCTGGCTGGGTGTATTATCGCGTCACTGGGTATAGAATGTTACTTCTGTCTCTGGCTGGGTGTATTATCGCGTCACTGGATATAGAATGTTACTTCTGTCTCTGGCTGGGTGTATTATCGCGTCACTGGGTATAGAATGTTACTTCTGTCTCTGGCTGGATTTATTATCGCGTCACTGGGTATAGAATGTTACTACTGTCTCTGGCTGGGTTTATTATCGCGTCACTGGATATAGAATGTTACTTCTGTCTCTGGCTGGGTTTATTATCGCGTCACTGGATATAGAATGTTACTACTGTCTCTGGCTGGGTTTATTATCGCGTCACTGGATATAGAATGTTACTACTGTCTCTGGCTGGGTTTATTATCGCGTCACTGGGTATAGAATGTTACTTCTGTCTCTGGCTGGTTTATTATCGCGTCACTGGATATAGAATGTTACTACTGTCTCTGGCTGGGTTTATTATCGCGTCACTGGATATAGAATGTTACTTCTGTCTCTGGCTGGGTTTATTATCGCGTCACTGGATATAGAATGTTACTACTGTCTCTGGCTGGGTTTATTATCGCGTCACTGGATATAGAATGTTACTTCTGTCTCTGGCTGGGTTTATTATCGCGTCACTGGGTATAGAATGTTACTACTGTCTCTGGCTGGGTTTATTATCGCGTCACTGGATATAGAACGTTACTTCTGTCTCTGGCTGGGTTTATTATCGCGTCACTGGATATAGAATGTTACTACTGTCTCTGGCTGGGTTTATTATCGCGTCACTGGATATAGAATGTTACTTCTGTCTCTGGCTGGGTTTATTATCGCGTCACTGGATATAGAATGTTACTTCTGTCTCTGGCTGGGTTTATTATCGCGTCACTGGGTATAGAATGTTACTACTGTCTCTGGCTGGGTGTATTATCGCGTCACTGGATATAGAATGTTACTTCTGTCTCTGGCTGGGTTTATTATCGCGTCACTGGATATAGAATGTTACTTCTGTCTCTGGCTGGGTTTATTATCGCGTCACTGGATATAGAATGTTACTTCTGTCTCTGGCTGGGTTTATTATCGCGTCACTGGATATAGAATGTTACTACTGTCTCTGGCTGGGTTTATTATCGCGTCACTGGATATAGAATGTTACTACTGTCTCTGGCTGGGTTTATTATCGCGTCACTGGATATAGAATGTTACTACTGTCTCTGGCTGGGTGTATTATCGCGTCACTGGATATAGAATGTTACTACTGTCTCTGGCTGGGTTTATTATCGCGTCACGTATTATCGTCGCGTCTGACTGTGCGGTCCGTGTGACGTCACAGACGGGAGCCTGCCGAGACCCGCGGTGTGGACGTGGACCGAGACGTTCTCAACGAGAAGCCGACCAAGGAGGACATGATATCGGCCACAGAGAGCTCCGGTGGGTAGCGACTCTCGGATCACAGACCGCCCCCTCACGCGCGACATACTGACGGTTTGCAGTGTTGGCTGGCGGCCGGTCACCAGCCTTGTCTTCTCTGCTTTATAGGAACCATTGCATCGCTCACTTCACGTCCTATTGGTGGCACAAAACAAAGTGATACGTTACGCATAAGTTGGCACCGATGTCTGTGGTGAAAATGTTGGCCCCGATGTCTGCGGTGGAATAACGGGTTACGGGTGGGAGTTTTCCGAAGCCTGCCTATGATTTGCCGTCAGAGGTACTGCAGGATGATCAGTCAGTCATGCAGTCACCGCACGCTGCAGTTTTGGCCGGCACTTCAGACGACCGAATGGCTGATGTCCACCTCTACAACTGAGCTGTCGCAAGCATTTATGTAAAAAAAGTCTTTGAAGAATGTATGACTACAATACTCTATCGTTCTGGCTTAAATTGTGGCGGAGTGATAGCTGTCATTCTCAGTAATTTAACCGTGTACAGTGTAACAGTGTAACAGTAATTTAACAGTTATGCAGCCGAAGAACATTTAAACAGTCGTTGAAGAAAGACAAGTGGAGAAGTGTGCTCAATTTTGTGCGGAATGACGGAATGGCTGCCGGAGTGCAGTGTTCGGTGACGCTTAGGTTAGGTCAGGATGCCCACCTGGTCCGACTGTGCCATGCATACACACATACATACACATACTGACATACACACATACATACACATACTGACATACACACATACATACACATACTGACACATACACACATACTGACACATACACACATACTGACACATACACACATACTGACACATACACACATACTGACACATACACACATACATACACATACTGACACATACACACATACATACACATACTGACATACACACATACATATACATACTGACATACACACATACATACACATACTGACATACATACACATACTGACATACACACACACATACTGACATACACACATACTGACATACACACATACTGACACATACACACATACTGACACATACACACATACATACACATACTGACACATACACACATACATACACATACTGACATACACACATACATATAAATACTGACATACACACATACATACACATACTGACATACATACACATACTGACATACACACACACATACTGACATACACACATACATATACATACTGACATACACACACATACACATACTGGCATACACACATACATACACATACTGACACATACACACATACATACACATACTGACACATACACACATACATACACATACTGACATACACACATACATACACATACTGACACATACACACATACATACACATACTGACATACACACATACATATAAATACTGACATACACACATACATACACATACTGACATACATACACATACTGACATACACACACACATACTGACATACACACACTACATACACATACTGACATACACACATACATATACATACTGACATACACACACATACACATACTGGCATACACACATACATACACATACTGACATACACACATACATACACATACTGAACACATACACACATACATACTGGACATACACACATATATATACATACTGACATACACATACACATACTGACATGACACACATACATACACATACTGACATACACACATACTGACACATACACATATAAATACACATACTGACATAACACACATACTGACATACACACATACTGACATACACACATACTGACATACACACATACTGACATACACACATACTGACATACACACATACTGACATACACACATACACACATACACACATACACACATACACACATCACATACATACTGACATACACACATACTGACATACACACATACTGACACACACATACTGACATACACACATACTGACATACACACATAAATACACATAATACTGACACATACACACACATACATACATACTGACAGTACACACACACTGACATACACACATACTGACATACACACATGCTGACATAGCACAGCATACATACACATACTGACATACACAGTCTAGGGTGGTGCGTTAGCTATAGGGGTGAAATTCATCGTGCGAATTTTCTTGCTCCAACCCGGGGATTGTGAGGTTCCTGGAGAAAACCCACTGGTAAATTATTTTCCGAATCGGTTCATATTTACCCGGTGCGCAATGACCTTGAAGTTTGAGATATTACACCAGGGCGTTGATTTACATGCCTCGGAGGAAGCGGTATGCCCACCAATCCTGATCCCCACCCATGATCCAGTCTTGCCCGTAATGCAGTAATACACATACACACACACACACACTGACACACACACACACACACAGACACACACACACACACACACACACACACACACACACACACACACACACACACATCACACACACAACACACACACACACACACACACACACACACAGTCACACACACACACACACACACACACACACACACACACACACACACACACACACACGACACACACACACAGCACACACCACACACACACACACACACACACACACACTACACTCACACACACACGACACACACACACACAACACACACACACACACACTCACACACACACACACACTACACACACACACCTCACACTGCACACACACACACACACACACACACACACACACACACACACACACACACACACACACACACACACACACACACACACACACACACACACACACACACACACACACACACACACACACACGACACACCACACACACACACACACACACACACACACACACACACACACACATCACACACACACAGACACACACACACACGACACACACACTACACACACACACACACGCACAGCGCACACGCACACGCACACGACACACACGTTGCCAGAGGTGGGTCAGTCAGTGTGTCATAGTACAAGTACGGTTGGCAAACTCCCTCCCTCCCCCCACCCCCCCCCCCCCCCTCCCGGTCGATGAGTTTGTCTCATAGTATGGGCCAAACAATACGGCTCTTATTCCCCGCTCGCCACGATCAGACCCCCCCCCCCCAACCAACCAACCAACCAACCAACCAACCAACCAACCAACCAACCAACCAACCAATTTCACAAATAATCAACACCCTGGATTACACATGTATTTACAAACAAACACAGGCAACATCACCAGAGATTTTACAGCCGTTTCGACGATTGTTTTCTTACCGAAATGCTACGCGCTTCACCGGAATAAGCCAGTCCCTTTACTGATCCATTCTGCACTCTGCAGCCACAGAATACCGCATAATCACGCACTTCCGTTTTACCGCTTCACGCCGCATTCGGCTCATTAGTTAGTCACTCTCTGATAGTGCGACTCAATTCTCCACTTCCGTCATATCGGTGTCTCGCAGCCACATCACACCATCAATCAGGACCCCTTCCTGACACCTGAAACTCCAGACGGGCACGCTTCCCCTATCAACCACATCTCCATATTGATATCACCTCCTTTACCTCACGGCACCACCTCTTCTCAGTGTCTGCTATCCCGGTTGGCTCAGTGGCCGCCGCGCTGGCACCTCGTTGTCGCCCAGTTAGCGCCGCGGTGTGGCGAGGGTCCGCTTTTGGCTGTCTAGGAAAGTCATCCGGTGGTCGGCGACCACCTGGAGGAAGAACTGGGACTGCTCCTCCCCCTTGACGCTGCGGCGAAGTCGGCGCGCTCCGGCCACGTCTCCGGGTCGGTCTCCAGGAACTCGGCGTCCAGCTGGAGCTTCTTGAAGAACAGCAGCTTGAAGAGGCCGCAGTTCTGGGAGGCGAAGTCCTCGAGACCGCGCCCGGCGACCGTGCTGGCGGGCAGGGTGGGACACTTGGCGGGCGCGTCCTCTTACCCGTCCTTCTCGCGAACGGCGGCGAGGATCTTCCACTTCGTCACCAGCGGCACCAACGTCGAACAGCGTCAGGGCCACTAACTCTTCGGATAAGTACCAAAGGTGACCCTTCAGCTTATTGAGGGCTGCCTTGGCAACAACGTCGTCGACCTCGTGATAGGCGTCGAGCGACTGGAGCAGCTCCAGGTCGCCGCGCGGGGACGAGGCGGCGAGCGATGCCTCCGTCCAAGCCTTGGCGTAGACGCGGAAGATGAACACGGCGACGCTGCGCAGGCCGCGTTCCTCCTTCGCCGTCAGCTTGAACTGGCCCCGGAACATCCACACCTTGAGCGAGTATATCGCCTTTGACAACCAGCGGGCGTGGTGTGTGGCACCGGGAGCCCTGAACTTGACACCTCGCGGAGGGACGCGGCCGATGAAGATGAACACCAGCTCCAGCGGCTCTCGGTAGTCGTCGCACAGATCCGTTCGCTCGATCACTGCCTTCTGCAGCCACTCCGCGTCGATGTTGGTTATCAGGGGACAACATCGGGATCGGCGACACCCGTCCCGTACTGGGCGCGGTCGAGAACTCCCACTGCTCTTGGAACCTCTTGAAGAGGCCCACGTCAGGCGCCGACGTCGACCCCATGAAGGCCGTGCAACGGCATGGAGGAGGAGCTCGAGCATATGGTGGCGGCAGGCGAAGTGCAAGAGGTCCTTCTCCAGCTGCTGCTCAATCAGGACGTTGTTGCGCCCGTTGTTAGAGGCCGTTGTGTCAAAGGTCATGCCACCCACTCGGCCGGCCAGCCCCCACTCCTCGAGCGCAGACACAACCGCACGAGCCATGTCGCGGCCCGTGCCGCTGGGGAGCTTGGAAACGCCGAGCATTTGGACTGCGCCGTTGCCATAGACGAGCACGGGGAGCCGGTCGACATGCTCCTTGCTGCTGAGGTGAGATGAGCGTGCCGTCCTAGTGACCGATAACGCTTTTGCCCGTCTGCAGCTCCTCCTTGAGGCCGCTGACCCGCTGCGAACGGTGCCGGCGCCGGTGGTCGCGGATGGAGGAGCGGTTGATATTCAGCTCCTCTACGTCGTGACCCAGCGACTTGGCAGTCTACGTAAGGACGTACACGGCTGCTCGGTCGCTGAGCTTCGTCCGGTCACGCGACGCCGCCAGCTCTGGCGTAATGACTTGTGTCCGGCCCCTCTTCGCACGTTTTGGCGGGCTTGCTTGCTCGGGATCTTCGGCGGCGGACACAGAGGAGGATCCCAACTCCAGCAGCTGCTGCTGTTCCTGGAGTAGGATCCCAACTCCATGACCGCGCTCGAGGTGGAGGCTCCTTGCGTTCGCTCCAGGCGCTGCACCTCCTCTTGTCGGCGCCGAGCGACGCGGGCTTCCGTCGCGGCGAGCGCCCTGTCGACGGCTCCCATCTTGCCCCGCTGACCCGGCTCGCGCTGGGCCAGGAGGAAGGTTTTGTCTTCCTCATTGGCGATGAAGTTCAGGGCGTCGTCGCGGGCGATGTCGAACAGGTTCTTGAGGTTCTGCCGGAACTTGTCCTCTCGGTCAGCCTGAGAGGAGGTCGAACGATGCCGGTTCTTCCGGATGAGAGCATACTCCTTGTGGAGATTCCCAATCTCCATGAGGACGTGATCCTGGCGCTTCATTGGGATTCGGGCCTTAGCCCAGAAGTCGACCACGATGTCCGCGACCACGAGTGTGCCATCACGTATGCATCACGTATATCACTTCTCGACGTTGATCAGGCCGAGGACTTATCCACTGGACGGCACCTGTGAACCCTGCACAGTGAAGGCGCGGTGGCCTCGGGCTATATAGTAAAACTTCAAGGTCATTGCGCATCGGGTGAATATTAACCGATTTGAGAGAAAAGAATACCCGGGGAGTTTTCTTCAGTAACCTCACCAATCCCCGGGTTAGGAGCAAGAAAGTTACCAACTTCGAAAATAACGACCACCCTAAATTACACACATACTGACATACACACATACTGACATACACACATACTGACATACACACATACTGACATACACACATACTGACATACACACATACTGACATACACACATACTGACATACACACATACATACACATACTGACACATACACACAGGCTGTGTTGAGCCGCCTCCGTGACCGTGGCTGCCGCCGCCTCTGCGCTCTGTGTTGAGCCGCCTCCGTGACCGTGGCTGCCGCCGCCTCTGCCGCCAGCGTCGTCCATGCTGTATGAGAACGCCATCATGCACACATCTCTGGGCGACATCCACCTGAAGCTCTTCCCGAACGAGTGTCCCAAGACGGTGGAGAACTTCTGCGTGCACGCCAAGAACGGCTACTACAACGGCCACATCTTCCACCGCGTCATCAAGGCCTTCATGATCCAGACCGGCGACCCGCTCGGTAAGTGCCGTGCGGCGACCCGACCCATTCTGTCACCACACTGTCTGGTACTGTCACTACACTGGCTGTCACTACACTGGCTGTCACTACACGGGCTGTGGGCTGTCACTACACTGGCTGTCACTACACTGGCTGTCACTACACGGGCTGTGGGCTGTCACTACACTGGCTGTCACTACACGGGCTGTGGGCTGTCACTACACTGGCTGTCACTACACGGGCTGTGGGCTGTCACTACACTGGCTGTCACTACACGGGCTGTGGGCTGTCACTACACTGGCTGTCACCACACGGGATGTGGGCTGTCTGATAATGAAATATTTCCCGATTGGGACCATGATCTAGTGATTTAAAAAAAAGAAGATAAACAAGTTAGAAAACATTCCAATGTCCATTGCTGATAACCCACACTTCTATTTATTACAAGTTTATATTTGTTACATTATTACTAGTTTCGCTTTCATGTATTCTTTGTGTACTTTGTTGAATATGCACCAGCCTCTGGATAATCACTGATGAAAAGTTGTAGAGTTGTGTGACGTTATTTGAAGAACTTAGGAAAACACTCAACAATGTTGGTAGGGTAAGCTTTCTTTGTTTGCAGGTTGTTGGTGAAAATTTTGTATTTGTAGTGTTTTGGCCTAAAGCCAGCGAACTAGCTTGTGCTGATACAACTCGATCAGAAAGCACGGGCGTTGACAGTAGCTCGTAGCCTGATGCGGGATGCGGTGACAAGCAGGGTCCTTCGGCCTGATTTTACGAGGTCAGTGGTCCCCGACCCGGCCGGCTTACCCTAATCTTTTCTATCCAGAGAATCTGCAAAGCACCGTTCGTTTGGACGTCGAAAAATCGTCGTCGCCTCATGTGGTCGTTTGGTGTGCAATCTTGAGTGACCGCTAGACAGGCGAGACACAACGGTATAACCTGTTCCCGGAATGTCTGACCGAAATGCTCCACGCTGACGTCAGAAAACGACAGGATCGGGGATGATCCGTGGCGTTTGGTGCATGGCAGACGAGGACACGCGGTGGGATATTTCGGGAAATTAATTAATGCTGTGACGAGTCTGGACTGCCCAGATTAGCCAGCGATTTACAGGTTAACTGATAAGAAATCTGTCCATCTAGATGGTAATGCCGGTTGGCGTCAAACTGCTCCAGACTCTTCTTTTGTTTTGGGGGGGAGGGGAGGGTGCCTCTGTGACGCTCACAAACCGCATAACGTTAAACAAAGCGGTCAGGTTAACTCACCCAACTCAGGATGCTGTTGTGTAGTTCCGCCTGACGTATCCGCCCAGCCTGGCGGTATGATTTCGCGGATGTGAGTTACTATTTCCTCCTGGTTACGACCGTCTGCATCAAATCAAGTTCCACCGATCTCTGTAGAGGTCCAGTGGAGTCAGCCGCTGGAACACCGATCCTCCTGGTTACGACCGTCTGCATCAAATCAAGTTCTACCGATCTCTGTAGAGGACCAGTGGAGTCAGCCGCTGGAACACCGAGTTTCCTGTTTATGACCGTCTGCATCAAATCAAGTTCTACCGATCTCTGTAGAGGTCCAGTGGAGTCAGCCGGTCAGACTGTCACTGCTGGCCGAGCGTTCCGGATTGTCAGACTGAACGCATCTGATGCTTCCGATCAAATGAACCGCGCGATACAGTGGCGGGTTCAAGTGTCAAGTTTCGCTGGTCAAGGATCGGATCCGAAATAAACGTCTTATCCAGGTAGGGGAGACCGGGGTCACTTGGCCGCCGGGCGACTTGGCCGCCGGCATGTTTATGCTCTCTGGCAACCCTGAAGGAATGCATTTTAACCTGTCACCATCTATCGGCGTTGGGGAGTAACCGGAGCAAAAACAACAACATGCTGCCTCCTATAGTTTTCTTCAAAACTGATGGTGAACGGGAATTTTCACCCAAAAACGTAACTTTTGCTTCCGTACGAAACTTGTATGGTGTCTAATGTTTGGGTGGCATCAACATTCCGACAATATGGTGCGATGTATTAGCAATTCAAGCAACTGTGTGACCGATTTGCTAGTTTTAGCGATATTTTTGGCGAGTGTGCACACTGTTTTTATTCCAAAACCGTTCCGGGGCGACTTGGCCGGTGCGCTCGGGGTGAATTGGTCGGGCGGCAAGCCCCCCCCTCCCCCACCCCCCCGGTTTTGTAACAATGATTATACTAATCGCACTTACTCTGTGCACGAGTTTCTCATGCGCACCTACGTCAAGCGCAAGGGTGGGTCTAGACGTGTTTTTTTGGGGGGAGAGACAAATCTAATGCGTATTGCCAAGTCTGACAATTCGGAACGCTCGGCCAGCAGTGACAGTCTGACCGGCTGACTCCACTGGACCTCTACAGAGATCGGTGGAACTTGATTTGATGCAGACGGTCATAAAACAGGAGACTCGGTGGTTCCAGCGGCTGACTCCACTGGACCTCTACCAGAGATCGGTGGAACTTGATTTGATGCAGACGGTCATAAACAGGAGACTCGGTGTTCCAGCGGCTGACTCCACTGGACCTCTACAGAGATCGGTAGAACTTGATTTGATGCAGACGGTCATAAACAGGAGGCTCGGTGTTCCAGCGGCTGACTCCACTGGACCCTCTACAGAGATCGGTGGAACTTGATTAGTAGGCCGTCAGCGTAAAAGACCGGGGGGACTTCACGTCTGGGGGAGGGAAAAAACATAGTGTGGCCGCCCTTGAGCAGTCTTGTGGGGATGGCCCCGTTGCCCCCCCCCCCCCCCCCCCCCTCCTCTGGATCCCGCCTTTTGGTCGAGCGCGGCAATCGCGCCGCGTACACACGTGACCAACTGCTGACTATTTTTGACCAACTGCTGGGAGTTTTGATGCAAATTGCAAAAAAAAAACGTCAAAAGAAAGGAAATGACATTCTCTTTTAAAATGACCATCTCGGATTTCCAAATTTTTGGCCTTTTGACCCCTAAAAACCCCCAAAACTGATTTTGTCGGGAAAACTTCCACAAAATAATTTTTTGAAGATATTAACAAAAACGGAATATGTGTTGGAGAACCAAGTATGGACGTTACCCAAACCAGATTGCCAAAGCAATTTCTTTATTTTTTACTGACTTCTGGCTCCCTAAGTATAAAGTAACTCATGGCGTCATTTTTTTAAGTTGCGTTGTATGGCTTTTAGTGACCAGATACGGACAAATAAATGCCACCGCTGTATTTCTGAGACAAAACTGGTCTAGAAACATGCCTTTTTATTTATATTAATCCATTTCAAATTTTGACCTCTTGTGACCTGACCTTGGCCTGAGGGCCAGGGGTCAGGTTGTGAAAATGGCTGCTTCTATCGAATTATACGTGTAAAATAACCCATAAAACATGTGTTGCATGACTTCCGTAGACCTCTTGCCAATAATGACCCTTTGTGACCTGACATTGACCTTGACCTTTGCTCAAAATGTAAATTTATGTAATGAGGTAGATGTATTATACTTTTTAGAACTTCTTGTGCGATAATAGTCGTACTCTAAGGCTTTGAATGGAAAGTATGGCCCACCAACTCAAATAACTCGATTTTGACCTTTGACCTGATGACCCCCCCTCCCTCCCAGCGGGGCCGTTGGGCTGGAGACCCCAGCGGCGCGCGGGGTTAAGTAATGCGGATACTATATTACGGATTATTGCATATATTATTACAGTATTACAGTACTGTATCCGTAAGACATTTATCGTGTTTTTACCTCTTAACTCTTAACTTAGTGAGAGCTCGCACGGTTCCGATTTCTATTGACTCTTAACTTAGTTGAGAGCTCGCACGGTTCCGATTTCTATCGAAGGTCTCTGGGGTGTTCGGGTCCGCATAGGTTCGACTATGTAATGCTCAAATAATGACATAATCCTCAATTTGTCATGCATTGCATACGGTTTTTGTCAGTGAATGCTTTGTCAGGTTCGTTAATGAACGAGAGACTCGTCCTCGGTACTTTCCAACAAAGATATTTAACATTTCCAAAGTTACGTCCTGGAGTTCTGCGATAAATCCATAGCGCCATTGGACGGTGGAAGGGGTCGGGACTGATGCCACAAGTGCTCAGCCCAGCCTGGTCCCATGACTGCCTACAGGCAGACGACCTGAGAGCGTCTGTACCTGTCGTCCGGTACGTACCAGTTTCCCGTCGCACTTGTCTAAGCCACAGGGAGAACAGGTCCATTGCGATAACACATAACGGACCAAGAGGTTTCGTGATCGGTCAACTGTTTTGGTCTCCGCCACCAATGATAACTGCGAACTTTTATCGAGCTATCGGAGACTGATTTGCAGTAACATTGTCGCTCGGAAATA
This sequence comes from Chirona hameri, assembly GCA_036785665.1. Classification (NCBI taxonomy): domain Eukaryota; kingdom Metazoa; phylum Arthropoda; class Thecostraca; order Balanomorpha; family Balanidae; genus Chirona; species Chirona hameri. Next base: position 71,071 of record JAXIVJ010003042.1, read on the forward strand.
CGAGGGTACTCACCCTTGATAGAAGTAAAAGGAAACCTTGGACCTCCTGCACTGGCGTATCGTTTGATCTCAAGATCAGATAACTATGTATCTTTTTAGCTGTATCAGGACATGCGAGACAGCATTGTTCGGCGTCATACAAGCGCCGACGAACGTATGTCGGCTATTTTAAGACGGACGTTACGATGGAGTGACATAAAATAATCACAATGCTTACGTACGACAAAAATGCGTAGATCCTCTTTCGGTTTGTTCATACGATGCAGTGATGCCATCGCTTTCCATTGTGATGTCGGTCGGCCGTGTAAGGCGTCTCTGCTATCATCATCTATGACGTGTTCGACGTCCAATCAGCGCCGGTCACGCGAGGCTGGGTTTCTCCGTGATGTAAAGTGCGTGCGCCGTCAGAGAGCAGTGTCGGCCGAAAGTGCTGGTTCGGCTACAAAACGCGGACGGCGGAGGTATTTTGACGCCGCGCCCGACATTGATTGACGCGGTGTTGCGTAACGTGTTAACCCGCCATTGACTGGGGGGGGGGGGGGGGGGGGGGGGGGTTCGTTCAACGCCTCCCCTGACGAACTTTCGCAATAGTTCAAAAAACAATAGAGCTATCGACGTGAAAATTTTGGTACCTTTTCCTACATCAATTCGGCGTTCGGTTGAGACCCCAGTCAATGGCGTTCGGCTGAGACCCCAGTCAGTGGCGTTCGGTTGAGACCCCAGTCAATGGCGTTCGGCTGAGACCCCAGTCAATGGCGTTCGGCTGAGACCCCAGTCAATGGCGTTCGGCTGAGACCCCAGTCAATGGCGTTCGGCTGAGACCCCAGTCAGTGGCGTTCGGTTGAGACCCCAGTCAATGGCGTTCGGTTGAGACCCCAGTCAATGGCGTTCGGCTGAGACCCCAGTCAATGGCGTTCGGCTGAGACCCCAGTCAGTGGTGTTCGGCTGAGACCCCAGTCAAATGGCGTTCGGCTGAGACCCCGGTCAATGCCGGCCGCCGGGTAACACGGCGAGTGGTGTGACGTAGAGGTGCAAACCACTGCCAAATACACGACCGTCTCACTCTGGCAGTCACGGGCGAAGCTGAAGTGGGGTGTATTTGGGGTGTGTGTATGAATGAAACTTGTCATCTAGGACGGCCTCGTGATTTCTGGCATGTATACCTTAATGATTCAATTTGAAAATGAATAGCGGATTCCTTGCTGCCAATGAATACTAATAATATGAGACTTTGTATCAAGATAATGTTTGGTTCTGGTGATGTAGGTATGTTTGGTTTCGATGATGACAATGTAAGTGCATTTTCTATCAACTTGTGAATGACGATGAACCAGTTAAAATGTGGCCTTCATCTACAAAAAGGCTGTTGAATAGGAAGACCGTGTGGGTGACCTCTCTGTTGTTAAAAATGTGACATAAGGAAAGGCCATTCACTTGTTGAACAATAAAAACGAGTCCCCTTAACGCTTGCTCTTTCACAAAAATGAACATGGTATAACTTGATCTGGTCTGAAAGACAGGAATGATTGTGTCGAAATGGAAAAATAATTTCCAGACTTTCCTTGTTTCTTATCGTGTGGTATATCCTCTGCATGTTGAATGTTGATGCAGAGGCTGACAATTGATGGCCGGTAAACCACAATGGAAAAAGCAGCTTAGTTAGCCGCATGCTACTGCAGAGGCTGGTGGTATCATAGAGATAATATCAATGTCTTAAAACGAAACCAAAATTGAATCGCCAGGGAATAAATGAAAACGTGCACTTGCTTTCATCTGTGACATCTGTGGGGATAAATACAAACTCTGGTAACACTATTCTTCTCAGACAAAGATTTAATTGGCATCGGCGCACGATATTTTTCGCACGATATTTTTAGGGGAAATTTCTTGCTTAAAAAGACCTATTGAATTGCCGCAGATTTATGTGCATGGCATCTCTTTGTATATATGATTACGAGCGAGCGCAGCGCTCGCTCGTCTTTCCGTGGTATATGGGAAAAATCTTAATATGAGCGGCCCGGCCCGACCGGTGGCGACGCTTTTGAGAAGCTCATATCTCTGCAACCACACGTCCGATTGACAAGCTGACTTCTTTGCTGAGCAGCCCCATCAAACCTACCCTGTTTGAGACCAGTACCGACTCATGTGGGTGACTACCACTGCGCGTGGCGCGTGGCGCGTGGCGCGTGGCGCGTGGCGCGTGAGGGATGTTGAAACGTGTTTTCTCGCAAAAACTCTGCAACGGCTTAGCCGATTGTGTGCAAATTTGGTGTGTAGTTAGGGACCCCTCAGCCGCCAATTTTCCACAAGTCAGGGGTGGGGTACCTCTGCACGTGCGCACGTGCTCACCCCTATTCTATATTTCAGGAATGGCTGAGCCGATTGTGTTCAAATTTGGTGTGTGGTTAGGGACCTCTCAACCGCCAGTTTCCCACAAGTCAGGGATGGGTGCCTCTGCACGTGCGCACGTGCACACCCCTATTTCATATATCAGGAACGGCTGAGCCGATTGTGTTCAAATTTGGTGTGTGGTTAGGGACCCCTCCGCCGCCGCCTACCCACAAGTCATGGGTGGGGTGCCTCTGCACGTGCGCACGTGTGCACCTTTTTTGCATCTCAGGAACTGCTTGCCCGATCGGGTTGAAATTCACCATACATTTATTTCGCGCTCGCTCGTTCATCGCCAACTACGTCGCCTTACTGGTCTCTATAGGTGGTATAGGTATTTGCACCTTCCTGCTTTATGTTTCTTAGATGTTTGTGCCACTCTTCGATCGGAGTGGCGGACTTTCTGCTAGTTTGACATTTGCGAATACTGGAAATGTTTGCCACAGACAGTTATTCTCCGTCGCCATGCCTTCTGTGTTGGAATCAGCGACTCTTATTGTAAACAATGGGAGGCGGGGCGCACATTAGTGTGTAAATTAGCAAACCCAGAGCCAGCCTGCGGCTACTCTGCGCTGGTGCAGTGCAGCATGGGACTGGCCTGTCATACGTCGGCTGACCCGTGTACCTTGATAGTCCGAAAGTAAATCCTAAACGATTTGAGAAGACGACCTGCACTTCAGATGTCAAAGGTGAGATGACTGGTGGTGAACGGCATTGACGCTACGCTCGATACGTTCGATACATCGCAGTGTGTGTGCCGGTGCTGAGCCGATATTCTGGCTCCAACTGGGATTGACGGCGGCGGAGGAGCCGGCTAACGCGAGGCCCGTCGCGCCGTCGTCGTCGTTATTCCCTTCAGTCCAGGTTGTCCCGGCCGTAGCCTGTCCGGCTTCATTGGGCGCGGAATCCGGCGGCGCTAATGCCGCCACTACACCGGCATCCCGTATGTGTGTGTGCTGGGTCTAACGCCGATAACGTGTGGCTCGAAAGACACGGCGAGCGGTGCCGATACCGTGTGCCGCCGATAGTCTGCGGGGCGGCCAGTCACGCTCCGGCCGACCGCCGCTGGACGGCGAGCTGACAGGGCATCAGCGCTGGCGGCGGCAGCGCTGGCTGCAGACGGCTGCAGACGGCTCAGCAGCGGTGGCTGATGACCGCTGGCCGACCGGCGGCGCCGACCAGCACGTGCCGCCGACGTCTGGCCGGCACAGTAGTCACCGCAGGCTAGCCTTGGCCGGCGCCGCCGTGCCGCCGCCGTGCCGCCGCCGTGCAGCCGCCGTGCAGCCGCCGTCATCGTTTACTACGTCGGGTGGCGTGTCATGCGGCTGTCCAGGCGGGGTGCGGGTCAGGTGCGGCGCCGGCCGCGTCTGTCTGCCGTCCATCCATGCCGGCCTGAGTCAGCCGCCCCCGCCCCCGCCCCCGCCCCCGCCCGGCGCGGCCCGGCGGCCTTGCCGCTGTGTCACCGGTCAGGAATGTCGAGTGTCGCCTGGTGTGGTGCAGCTGTGTACATACCGCCGAGAGGCGCGCCGAAGGGGGACGGCAGTGACGCGTCGGACGTCCGGAGCCCCGCCCCCGCCTCCCGCCTCCCGCCTCCCGCCTCCCGCCTCCCGCATCCGTCCCGCCTCCGCCCCCGCCCCCCGTCGGTCAGATGGAGGGCCGCTGTACTCTGACGGTCACCTGCGCCGGGTGGTATCGCCACGGTCACGGCTGGGCCACATCGCTCTTGGCTACTGTGTGTATAGCTGGCACTGATGTCAGCGGGCTGTGTGTGGTCAGCGTGTGTGTGTGGGGGGGGGGGGGGTGCGTGTGTAACTGACCACGCTGCCAGCTGGCTGTGTGTGTGTGACGTACATACGATGCGTCAGGGGCTCAGGTGGCGCGGGGGAGGTACTGACGGAGGAAGGATTTGCACACCTGCGCTGGCACGGAAGTGGCACGGTCGTGAACAAAGTGTTTTCCTTCCGCTTGTGCCTTGTCCTCGTCACTTACACTGTACTGCGAGACACGCATTTTGTTTAAACACTAGGTGCGATCGTGTCGACTTTTTAGCACTGTCGAAATCTTGTAAAATGTAAGTAGGCAAATTAGCCTACCTCAGGCGCAAAGGTATCTAATTATACAGCGAACCTAGATGGCGTGTCAGTTATATGTTACCTACTCGTATACAGTTTGCTTATGATAGATTGCTGCTGATGCCCGATACAAATTATACTCTCTGTCCGACAAGCCAGGTCGATGGTCCAAATGGCGGCCGGCGCAGGCATGTCCGCTCTTCGTTGGCCGCGCTATGGATTTTACTTTACCCATTATAAGCTCTCGGAAGGGATCGTCATTGCGTTACCTCGTCACAGTACATTTTATATTATCGCGATTCGCGATGTTAAAAAAGCAACCACTTCTTTGCGTTTCAATATTGCTTAATTAGTACATCGTTCTCAAAACCCGGAAGCCCGTAAACACCTGCAGTATGGGAGACCGGGGCACGTTCTGTCACTTTTTTTAAAATTGACCCTGGTGGGCCCACTTTCAACAGTTGGTGATTGATACTTCCCATTACTGTTACATACAGCAATAGCTTCAAATCGTTTATAGGAGTTCAAGTGGTATCTCAGTTTGTAGTGTCTACAATGTGGTGATGACTCATCCGACAGAACCTGCCCCATGTATGGGGCACGTTCTGTCACCTACGGGGGCACATTCTGTCACTGATGGGGGCACGTTCTGTCACTGATGGGGGCACGTTCTGTCACCTACGGGGGCACATTCTGTCACTGATGGGGGCACGTTCTGTCACCTACGGGGGCACATTCTGTCACCTACGGGGGCACATTCTGTCACTGATGGGGGCACGTTCTGTCACCTACGGGGGCACATTCTGTCACTGATGGGGGCACGTTCTGTCACCTACGGGGGCACATTCTGTCACTGATGGGGCACATTCTGTCACCTACGGGGGCACATTCTGTCACTGATGGGGGCACGTTCTGTCACTGATGGGGGCACATTCTGTCACCTACGGGGGCACATTCTGTCACTGATGGGGGCACGTTCTGTCACCTACGGGGGCACATTCTGTCACTGATGGGGCACATTCTGTCACTGATGGGGGCACATTCTGTCACCTACGGGGGCACATTCTGTCACTGATGGGGGCACGTTCTGTCACCTACGGGGGCACATTCTGTCACTGATGGGGGCACGTTCTGTCACTGATGGGGGCACATTCTGTCACCTACGGGGGCACATTCTGTCACTGATGGGGCACTGCCTGTTATCACCGAACGGTCAGCCGTGGCGTCCCTGAGGGAGAGAAAGAGGATTTCATTCATCGAGCAACTTCTGATTCTGGGCAAACCTTTGCTGCCAACAACCCTATTCTGTCTCCGATGACCACTCACACCTCCTTCACACCCACAGCTCGCATGAAACGCATGTGGAAGGTGCGCCCGGCGGGGGAGATTACGGGCTAGGGCGTCTGCAGCCGGCAGATGAGGTCCTCGAACTATCGTCCTCGGAACCTCGAACTATCGGTAGATGAGGTCCTCGAATAACAGGCAATCATTGGTATGGTCGTTTATAAGCGATACGACTAGGAATCATGAACAGATTCAGTGACAACGGATAACCTGGCCCAGATTGGGTGACAGAACCTACCCCACTCGATGTAGGTCACATTTTTTCGTTTTTGACTGAAAACTTGGGAGAATGGGCAGAATAACGCTCAGCACGATATTCTGGACATTCGTGACTCCCCATGACAGTATTCAAAGACACTATATCATTCTCTGAATGGCCACAAACCAAAATTTTGTTCACTTAAAAAAAATGGATTTCTGTTGAGGAAACAAACTTTTCAAATTTGGACCAATCCGGTCGCAGGCATGTTGTTGTTGATAGTACCGGGCCATTCCAAGCAAAAATGAACATATGTTATGAAACAACAACATACCTGCGTTGGATAGTTCACGAAAAAACCCCGCTGACAGAATGTGCCCCGTGACAGAACGTGCCCCGTCTCCCCTATTTACTATACTGCTGCGGATCTGTATATTGTGGGTCTGTATTGGAAGTAGTGATGTCAATCAGTAACCAAAATTACCAAATATATACCAAAACGTTACCGATACCGATTCGGTAATTGGTCGGTCATGCAAAAATTGTTTTGTAATTTCTTGTTTTGGGCAAATTACTTTTATGCTTTGTCATTGTGACAGACATTTTAAATGTCACTGTCCACCATTTCACATTGTTTATAAATGTTCCACAAATTACATATAGATAAGCGGAATTTTGCTTGCTCCGTTCACGAATAGTAAAAATCGGTAAAGAATCGGTCATTTTAGAATGGAATAAAATCGGTTCGGTATTTGGTCAGCATAGCCACGATTAAGTTGCTATTGGTTTGGTCATATTTTAGTGTATTTTGTTTTCTGGGAAAATTGCATCACGAAGTGGAAGCTTACAATAATTCACCTACAGTGCGCCTTTTTGTTATCGATGGATAAAATACATGAAGCAATGTCCACCCCTTCCTGGAATGCTACTAACTTGTAAGTGGCGGCTCTGCTGTAAAGTCCCGGTGCGGATACCACTGTTGTGGCGTAAAATCCCGTCCGGGCTGCGTTTACCCAGTGGCTCCCCAGTCCCCGCTGTCTGGGTTTCCACAGGTGGCTCCCCGCGGTCTGGGTTTCCACAGACCTCCACAATGTCATCGGCGGGCGCTCGCCGCTCTGCTGCGTCAACAATGTGCCCAACTGCATTACCTGCCGGTGCAGGCATTGTCCTTGCCGGTGCAGGCATTGTCCTTGCCGTGTGTGCACGCTGTGCACGTTACTGTGCATCGGTGCGTGTTGTGTGCGATGTCATGCGGCGCAACCTTGGCACGCTACGTTATTTCCCAAGATGGAGTTGCAACAGAGAAGTGTTCAATTTGCCTGTTGGTGGCGATGCGGTTGGAGTTTACGGTACTTTTTACAGGAGTCCCTTGCACTTGATCAGGACTACTCCCATGGCTCCGTCACGGGGGAATTTAATATAGCTACCTGCATACATGCATGAGCATTCACACTTATCTGATACTATTGCATACGAAATATTACCAGGACTATACTGAAGCGGCTACTTTATCCACCTACGTCACCAATGGTCAGATCACGTGATTTTATCATGTGGCCATTTAAAATTCGGAATTTGTTTCTTGCCAGAATCGCCTTCGATAAATTGTCCTTCGATGGTAAGAAATTTGAGATAGGTTTTTCCTATATTTTGTGGGGGGATCATGGTCTTTGGTAATAACTTTGCCAATAATGATTGTGCTAGAGAGCTTAACTCAACGGCATTATATCGATCTCGTCGAGCTGCATTCAATGATGCATAGCATGACCCCCGCAGGTCACTCCATGACCTCAAGGTCACGTCCCCTGAGGTTGATTTCCCAAATGACCTGGCTCGATTATACAATAGATAATTTGTTGACATTTTTCGTTTATGCCAAAATTTCGACACTTTTCCATTCGAGTTCTCACACAAGATTGCATTACATTAATTTGTGGTTCATGGCGATTCTGATGATATATAGTTTTATGTCCTTCGAATTATGTATAGGATATATCCCGATATATATCGCCCGAAGAAAATTAAACCTTTGTGCGACATTAAAGAGATGCCTGAGGTTATAACTCGAAAACCGTTTGACGGACGGGGCTAAAAAAAAATATACAGCGTGAATCTACGGCCCAGACACCTAGTTCAATCGAAATATGAGAAGTAGGATGTTATGGTTTGGTCGATCTGACGTGGACTGCCCCGGGTGACCTGGTCACGTGACCTTGAGGTCACAGAGTTACTATGCTGATGTTATATATCATTGAAAGCAGGTCGACGAGATAAGCATAATGCCGTTTATTTGAGCTCTCTAGCACAATTACGTGCAAAGTTATTACCAAAGATGTGTCATGATTTTTCCAAATACAAAAATATAAATATAATATTTAGAGAAAAAACTATCACTTATTTTTTAAACATCGAAGTATAAGACGTCGATTCTGGCATGGAAAAAATCCGAATTTTAAATGGCCACATTATAAAGTCGCGTGATTTGACCTGAGATCACTTGTTGAAATTCCCAAATTTGCGAATTTTCCAAAAATGATATCATAATAATCTATTGTTACTGATGATGCTGATGATATATAGGTTTATATGACTCGCATGATTTAGATGGGAGATATTGCCCGCTGAAAATTTGAGTTTTGCTTGACATTACAAAGTTGCCCCAATTATTCATTTATTATATTATTAAGTATTACTATTATTAAGAGATTTGTTGGTCGATCTGTCCTGGAATGCCCCAATTATCCCCCACCCCCCACCCAAAGAAAAATTGGTAGGCAAACGCATGTTTTTGCCCCCCCCCCCCCCCCAACCGCTCCGGGAGGTTGTGGTTTTTGATCCGGGAAGGCGTGAGTTACCCCGCTCAACGACTTTCGCGCTGACGACCCGACGTCCCCTACCCCACCCCCCCACACCCGGTCAACAACTTTTCGCTGAAGAAACTGAGCGAAATCACCCCCCCCCCCCCCCCCCAACTCGAAACCTATATCCGCCACTGATGGCAGATACACCCACCCCACCTCACATCGGCAGCCGCCCTGTCCCCCTGCATCACTCACCTTTTGTCCGGTCACTGACCTCTTGTTGACCTCTTCCCGAAAGGTCGCAAGGCGATGAAGATTTCTGCATTTACAGTGGTCATTTTAGTTAGGTAATTGGGGACGTTTCTCGGCCTGCGTGTCCTCGTGTTTCCATGCCCGTTCAAATACGACCTTGGCTGCAGGCTATGATCATGTTCTGTTTACTCGTATATAAGGCCTATGACATTTCGATTGTCAAAAGTGGAAAGAACCCGACTCCTGCACGATATTGTGTTTGTGCGGTTTGTTTCGTATCATTTCACAGCCCGTCAAAAGTTTAGCGGAAGAGTTGCCTTTGTCGCGCCAGACCCGCTGTCTTGCTGCCCAAACGGCTTTGTGTGATTTGGAGTAGCGCTGTCGCTGGTCTGTGGGATTGTGTGGGTTTCAATGAGCGCCGCCAACGAACGAAAAGGTCAACACAGAGGAAATCCACCGTTTAAGTGCCCAAAAATCGCATACTGGGCATGGCTGAATTCAAGGTCGTACCCCGACTAAGCTAGGCAGACTAACGTTTTCAGATTGTCAGGCATAATCGCGTCATTACACAATACACATGTTTAACCCTCGCCCTATGCCCCCCCCCCCCCCAGCTGAGGTTTTTCTTTAATAACTTTTGACACATGCAATGCATATTGCTGAAATTTTTGGTAGCTGAGTTTACAACAATTATACGTATGCTGAAGAAAAAATCGTTGAAATTGGTTGAGAAATTTGGGAAATAATAACGTTTTGATGACGTCATGTTGGTTAAAAAAATAGAAATATTTGAAAAATCATAGAAAACAGAGTTTCAAAGCAAATTGTAAACGCAAATCACCAAATATACAAAATGGCATTCTCTTTAAAATGGCAATCTCGGATTTTCACAATTTTGGGGTTTTTGACCCCTAAAATAAAAAAATAAAAAATGGAAAAAATCCCCACAAAATAAAAATTTCAAGGATATTCAAAAAACCTGAATATATGTGAGAGAACTGAGTATGGACAATACCCAAACCAAATTTCAAAGCAATATCTTCATTTTTGACTGAGTGATGGCTCCCTAAGTGTAAAAAAACTGATGACGTCATTTTTAAGAATAACTTTTATTGACTTTTTTTTGACAAGATACGAACAAATAATTACCTTTTCTGTATCTCTGAGCTAAAACTGGTCTAGGAACATGCCTTTTTATTTACATTTATCAATTTCTAATTTTGAGGTTTTCTGAAGAGCAAAATCGCTGTTCTGGACGTGGTAAATCCGAGGTCATTCACTTGACCTGCAAGGTCACCCGTTGACCTGAAACCTTAAAATCGCATACTGTTAGATTCCTCTCATGACAGGCAACAAGCTGGTTCTTACTGCATTGCTCTAAGTTGCTTGGTTTGGAAGTTAACAGGGGGGCCTGTCAGCCCCCCCCCCCCCCCCCGTAGGGCGAAGGTGAAAAAAGCTCCCGTAGGGCGAGGGTTAAGAATAATGATTGAAGTGACGAAAATTGACTTAAAGGGATAACCCCCCTTTAAGTCAATTTTCAATAACCCCCAAATAAGCGAAGTGAGAAGGCACACGCCTTCTCACTTCGCTTATTTGGGGGTTATTGACACTGGTTTATAGAACATAATTTTCTGAATAGAACGATGCCTTTCATTTTTCCAGATTCACACTAGTTGCCGAGATATTCTAAAGACTCCAGGAACTGGTTGGTAGAAGAAGTTATCGAGAAGTTATCGGGTAGACCCCAGAGAGCTTCCGCTACTAGAAGTACTGCAACTATCGATTAAACTGCTAGCATATCATCATTAGCGCCGGCCAATAGCATTTCGACAAAACAGTTCGGGCGCGCTGATAGCAGCAGCCGAACAGTACCGTCTGTCCCCCTACTCGCAACGCTTGATAGCCATTTTTCGACGAAGATATCAATTTAGAGCTACGAAACTCGCACATAATAAAGTTAACAGTGGCAAGAACATGCTGTGCAAAACTTGTCTATATCTTGCATGATGTGGCCTTAATTGTATTGTCTTATGTGCGCCGTTTTACACAACAGCGTCTTGCGATAGTGCTGTGGTGGTCGTTCTTATAGGTATCGAAACGAAAAATAAGCAAAAACAATATAAGTGAAAAATCAACTAAAGGGGCTCCAGATGTGAATTTCATCGTATCCAACAATCAAACCAATAGCTACTTACCGTATACAAAATATGTTTGCCATTCCAAAACAGTAGGCACACTCCCTTTAGTGAACCCATGACGGCGCATGTTTGTGATTTTTGTCTCTGATGGGCAGAGCGTTTGTGATCATTCGTTGAAATGTAAGAAACAGGTGGCTTAGATCGTCTCGTCTAAATCCAAGTGGCAAGTGACACCTGGCATTTAACATTATTTCAACTCAGCTTATTTTCCACAGCGCGTTACATTTTCTTGCGAATCTTACCCGCATCACCCTGCTCTAAGCGGGCAGTGCTGGGTGTTTGGGGCTGCTCTGAGTGCTCGCGTTAATTTCTGGGCCGGATCAGTTGTGTTATGGGTCGGAAAGCTTGACTTTCTCAACTGTTCAATGAAATATATGCATATTTTACAGATAGCTCGTGTGTTTGAGCTTTTATATTGGTAATTTGAGTACTGTATTTGCCATTTGTTTATGTCCGTGCGGGTTGTCTAGTTAGGTGACATTAAACCGAACCTTAAGTTGTCGGCCAGCCATTTCATTAATCCAAGGATATTTCATTAATCCAAGGATTGTTAAATTGCCCTACCCGGCAATTTAACAGTTAGGCTGATTTTAGGCTGAAAGGTGTACGTTTTTATGATGAAACCTGTTGTATATGACCGTTGATACCGAGTTCCGATGTGGTCGCTGCTCGTCGTCGGCGACCTTCAGACCTCGGTGACGGAGTCCTTTCGGCGGCCTCGTCGTCGGCGACCTTCAGACCTCGGTGACGGAGTCCTTTCGGTGGCCTCGTCATCGGTGACCTTCAGACCTCGGTAACGGAGCCCTCTCAGTGGCCTCGTCATCGGTGACATTCAGACCTCGGTAACGGAGCTCTCTCGGCGGCCTCGTCATCGGTGACATTCAGACCTCGGTAACGGAGCCCTCTCGGCGGCCTCGTCGTCGGTGACCTTCAGACCTCGGTAACGGAGCCCTCTCGGCGGCCTCCTCATCGGTGACCTTCAGAACTCGGTAACGGAGCTCTCTCGGCGGCCTCCTCATCGGTGACCTTCAGACCTCGGTAACGGAGCTCTCTCTCTCTCTGCGGCTTCGTCGTCGGTGACATTCAGAACTCGGTAACGGAGCTCTCTCGGCGGCCTCCTCATCGGTGACCTTCAGACCTCGGTAACGGAGCTCTCTCTCTCTCTGCGGCTTCGTCATCGGTGACATTCATGCAGAACTCGGTAACGGAGCTCTCTCGGCGGCCTCCTCATCGGTGACCTTCAGACCTCGGTAACGGAGCTCTCTCTCTCTCTGCGGCTTCGTCGTCGGTGACATTCAGAACTCGGTAACGGAGCTCTCTCGGCGGCCTCCTCATCGGTGACCTTCAGACCTCGGTAACGGAGCTCTCTCTCTCTCTGCGGCTTCGTCATCGGTGACATTCATGCAGAACTCGGTAACGGAGCTCTCTCGGCGGCACGAACTCTGCCAGTTACGCAAGGCAGACAGGCAGGTTGGCAGGAAATTTCCCGGCGGCCGGCCCGCTCTGCCTTGCCCCCACTGCACGTGACGGCGCGGAAATTCCACCTCACCTGGCCGGCCCCGCGCCGCGCCGCGCCGCGCCCCGTCCCGTCACGTCACGCCCCGCCTTGCTCGTCGCAGGCCAGGGTTACAGTAAATTAATCCGATCTCGTGTGGTTCGATTAAGCAGTGTCCTCAATCTTGTGCTGTCTTAGTATTGCACGACTCAGAGGATGGGAAGTGAAGGTTTTCTTCAGGAAATCGTGGCCGGTACTTGTGATCAGGGTCGGTGCTGGCTGCTGTGACCTGGTTCTAGATTTGTCTGATCACCTGCCAATTGAATGATATCTTGATTAGTTCAAACTTAACCATTTCTGATCTTCTAGTTTGCTGGTTTACCGCAGATAATTAGGAACGGAAAGTGAAATTATACTCGTGGCGTAGGTATCGACCTGGCCGGAAAATCACTGATAATTATCGGAGGGAAACCGATTGGTTACTTTCCGTCCGACTGAATCGGCTGGCATTGTTCCGGGGTCGCGTTGGGGGGGGGGGGGGAGGGGGCGGCGAGAGAGGGCGCCGGCCTCCACGTGTGCCGCTCGGTGTGCCCCGCCCCGCCCCACCCCACCTCCCCCCACCTCGCCCCGCCAGGTGCCAGGTGGTGCCGCCGGTCCCACAGGCTGACGCGCAAAAAGTCTGTCCTGGCTCCTCCGCAGTAGGCCAGTGAGCCTGACGGCCTGACAGGCTCGAGATGGTTCGAGAAACGGCGTCGGAGCGTACCGAACGGTCGTCGGCTGCGCCCAGATATCTGCCGGATAATACAGCAGGCCTACCAGGGGCGGATACAGGGGGGGGGGCGGCCGCCCCCCCCCCCCCCCTCCGCGCCGAAGTCGCGGAAGGGCCTCGTAAGCAGATCAATTTCCGCGCCGAAGTCGCGGAAATGAACATGCTTACGGGGTTTGATATCCGCCATTTGCTGCACTCAGATCAGGAGCCGCCCTCCGGCTAGGTGTCGCCCCTGGCCAGGTGCCGCCTTCAGGTCATGTGCCGCCCTCAGGTCATGTGCTGTCTTCAGGTCATGTGCCTCCCTCAAGGTCCCCGCCCCCCTGGTCAGGTGCCACCTTCAAGCCAGGTGCCGCTCTCAAGCCAAGTGCCGCCCTCAGGTCACGTACCGCGTTCTGGCGGGGCACCGCCCTCAGGTCAGATGCCGCTGCCCAGCCATATGCCACCCTATGGCCAGGTGATGGCGCCCCTCCGACCAGTAAGGAGGCCCCTCCGGCCAGTGACGTTGCTTTTGCAGCCAGTGACGGAACCCCTGTCATAGACGGCGCCCCTCCGGCTAATGACGGCGCCCCTCTGGCCAGTGACGGAACCCCTGTCATAGACGGCGCCCCTCCGGCTAATGACGGCGCCCCTCTGGCCAGTGACGGAACCCCCTGTCATAGACGGCGCCCCTCCGGCTAATGACGGCGCCCCTCTGGCCAGTGACGGCGCCCCTCTGGCCAGTGACGGAACCCCTGTCATAGACGGCGCCCCTCCGGCTAATGACGGCGCCCCTCTGGCCAGTGACGGCGCCCCTCTGGCCAGTGACGGAACCCCTGTCATAGACGGCGCCCCTCCGGCTAATGACGGCGTCCCTCTGGCCAGTGACGGAACCCCTGTCATAGACGGCGCCCCTCCGGCTAATGACGGCGCCCCTCTGGCCAGTGACGGAACCCCCTGTCATAGACGGCGCCCCTCCGGCTAATGACGGCGCCCCTCTGGCCAGTGACGGCGCCCCTCTGGCCAGTGACGGAACCCCTGTCATAGACGGCGCCCCTCCGGCTAATGACGGCGCCCCTCTGGCCAGTGACGGCGCCCCTCTGGCCAGTGACGGAACCCCTGTCATAGACGGCGCCCCTCCGGCTAATGACGGCGTCCCTCTGGCCAGTGACGGAACCCCTGTCATAGACGGCGCCCCTCCGGCTAATGACGGCGCCCCTCTGGCCAGTGACGGAACCCCCTGTCATAGACGGCGCCCCTCCGGCTAATGACGGCGCCCCTCTGGCCAGTGACGGAACCCCCTGTCATAGACGGCGCCCCTCCGGCTAATGACGGCGCCCCTCTGGCCAGTGACGGAACCCCTGTCATAGACGGCGCCCCTCCGGCTAATGACGGCGCCCCTCTGGCCAGTGACGGCGCCCCTCCGGCTAATGACGGCGCCCCTCTGGCCAGTGACGGCGCCCCTCTGGCCAGTGACGGCGCCCCTCTGGCCAGTGACGGCGCCCCTCTGGCCAGTGACGGAACCCCTGTCATAGACGGCGCCCCTCCGGCTAATGACGGCGCCCCTCTGGCCAGTGACGGAACCCCTGTCATAGACGGCGCCCCTCCGGCTAATGACGGCGCCCCTCTGGCCAGTGACGGAACCCCTGTCATAGACGGCGCCCCTCTGGCCAGTGACGGCGCCCCTCCGGCTAATGACGGCGCCCCTCTGGCCAGTGACGGCGCCCCTCTGGCCAGTGACGGCGCCCCTCTGGCCAGTGACGGCGCCCCTCTGGCCAGTGACGGCGCCCCTCTGGCCAGTGACGGAACCCCTGTCATAGACGGCGCCCCTCCGGCTAATGACGGCGCCCCTCTGGCCAGTGACGGCGCCCCTCCGGCTAATGACGGCGCCCCTCTGGCCAGTGACGGCGCCCCTCTGGCCAGTGACGGCGCCCCTCTGGCCAGTGACGGCGCCCCTCTGGCCAGTGACGGAACCCCTGTCATAGACGGCGCCCCTCCGGCTAATGACGGCGCCCCTCTGGCCAGTGACGGAACCCCTGTCATAGACGGCGCCCCTCCGGCTAATGACGGCGCCCCTCTGGCCAGTGACGGAACCCCCTGTCATAGACGGCGCCCCTCCGGCTAATGACGGCGCCCCTCTGGCCAGTGACGGCGCCCCTCTGGCCAGTGACGGCGCCCCTCTGACCAGTGACGGCGCCCCTCTGGCCAGTGACGGCGCCCCTCTGACCAGTGACGGCCCCTCTCCGGCCAGTGACGGCGCCCCACCGGCAAATGACGGCGCCCCTCTGGCCAGTGACTGCACCCTTCCAGCCAATGACGGCGCCCCTCCGGCCAGTGACTGCGCCACGCTGTTCAGTGACGGCGCCCCTCCATCTAATGACGGCGCCCATCTGGCTAGTGACGGCGCCCATCTGGCCAGTGATGGCACTCCTCCGGCCAGTGACGGCACTCTTGCAGCAAGTGACGACGCCCCATCGGCCAGTTACAGTGGCCCTTCGGCCAATGACGATGCCCCTCTAGAGCCAATGGCGGCACCCTACCGGCCAGTGACGGCGCCCCTCCGGCCAGTGACCGCCGGAGGTGCGAGGCTCTCAGGCCTCGACAATCGCCCTCTCAGACCAGCCTGGGACCCGCTCAGGCATGGCAAGGGTTCTATCAGCCTAAAAATCATCTAAGGGCCCCTCATGCCGCACGAGGGCCCTCAGGTCGACAGGGGGCCCGCTCAAGCCGACCGAGTTCTGTTTCAGGCCGATCGAGGTCCTCTCAAGCCGACCGAGGACCGCTCAGGTTGACTGTGGGCCCATCAGGCCGACAAAGATCCCAAATTCGGGGCGCCGGAGGAACCCCTCAACACGACCGTGGGCCCCTCACGCCAACCAAAGGCCCCTCAGACGGAACAGAACAGGAACGGAACAATCAGGACCCTTTGTCAGCCCACAGGCTGACAAAGGGTCTCCTCAGGCTGACAAAAGGCTACCTCAAACCTAGCGCCCATCAGACCGAGTGATGGCCCTGACGCCGACCCTTTGTGAATTTCTACGCACGCCACTGAGTGTCACTGATGGGAGACAAGAAGAAGAATAGTTTCTGTGATGTTTCTGTGATGTAGTTTCTGTGATGAATTATTCCTTCAATTGAGGTAGAATGAGTTTATCACTCCGGACGAGGCAGGGGCTGCCTGCCCTAAAGGACTTTCCCGCTAGGAAAAGGTGTATGCCGAGACGGGGAAGCTCCTGGGCTTACGGTGAACGGTCTATCCTCGTGCTGTCAGCTAAAGCTGAGCGCATATTTGTATTTGGTTCAAACCTTACGTTTGAATGCGTTTCGCGCCGACACCATGGTGTCGGCGCCCTTCGCTAAGCAGAGCTGTTTGCATGGACCATATCCGATCACGCAGTATTTGCTGACAGGCGGAATTTAAAGTCGAAAGATTTACGTGTCACAAACTTTCGGCACGGTCCTCCCCGCGCATTGACTTCATCTTACTCAGGCCGCTGCCACCGACGCAAGTCATCCCAGTCAAGGGTAAATAGGACGAGTTAGCACGAGTCGCGGCGCCAGCCCCATGCATCAACTCGAACATCTCTCCCTGCCAACTCTTGGTGCAAGAAGAAGTCAGGCGGGCGCGATTGTCAAATGCGCTAAGGGGAAGGACTTCAACTAGCACCGCAACGACGTGGCTACGATGGAATTTGGACGAGAGGCGCCTCTTCGTCCGTGGAAGATGGAAGCGTCGGCATCTGATGGAAGTGGTAGACAATAATGTCTACCACTTCCAGCATAGATAGATTCAGGCAGAGATAGAGCTAGGTAGATTTCGGCAGGTCAGATAGGAGAGAGGGAGGGGGGTTGATTTTGGCATTTTGGCAGGTCAGAGAGGAGAGAGAGGGGGGATATTTCGGCAGGCCAGAGAGAGGTGAGTAACCTAGCCGTGACAGAATTAGTCACATCCATGATCGCACTCGAATATACGTGCTACTGACGAAAATGCGTGCTACTGACGGACGGCATACCTACATGTGAGAGTGCTATACAAATAAATTCAGTATCATTAAAATAAAAAATACATCTATAATTTTGTTTTTTCGAAGTGACAAACTGCAAATGAGTAGCGTAAGATAATTAAAAAAATGCAGAAAAATGTATGTTATTAATTAACATTTAACGCCCCTGTAGACCCATGGGGTCTCCTTTGACGGCGAAAATGCCGCCCCCTCGGTCAGCCGCCCACCCCATTCGGAAAAATCCTAGATCCGCCCCTGTGCATGTTTGAAGAAACGGCGCCCCAATTTCCCTGAAAAAATGCACCCCTGTTTCCCGGAAAAAATGCGCCCCTGTTCCCGGGAAAAAAAATGCGCCCCTGTTCCCCGGAAAACAAATGCGTCCCTATGCCCTCCCCTCCCTTGAAAACATCCTGGATCCGCCCCTGGACTGTAGTATAGCAAGGCAGACCCACTGCGGGTCGATGCCGGTACAGACGTGTCCAGGGATGGGACTTTAGTATAGCAAGGCAGACCCACTGCGTGTCGATGCCGGTACAGACGTGTCAGACTATCTGGCCGCGGCCGGGGAACACGTCGGATAGGACGGGATTACCCTCTGTTTATCCGGGGATCATCCGTCCCGACGAACCCAGCGCCAAGTTCGGAACGTCGCCTTCATTCCCAGCGTTGTTTGAGTTCTGATAACTGACGTTTTTATCTCACCAAGAAATGTTGTGCTGTTCAAGTGTGGTGAGCACAAAAAAATGCTCTCGAAGGACGTATTGCACATATTGTACAACTCCTGGGACCTGGGATATTTGTGTTGGCTTGAGTAACAACATTGTTGTCCGTTGTTTGGTTTGTTTCTTTTGGTTTCAGGCTGCTCTTAGTATTTAAAAATAAAAATAAAATTACTCGACATTGATGGTTAATTTTAGATGGTCTCAAGGTTTGGTTAATAATTGTATTACCTCCGCATTATTTGGCTCACTCAATTAAATTAACAATTTGGATGTTTATTTTGGTTGCGAGTTTCTGCAGATTTTGTCTTGAAGGTTTTCTTCTGCGGGCAATGTTAAAGGGACTGTCCCACCTTCCCAGAAGTTGTAAAATGTACGCCGCTTGTGGTGAAAAATATGAAGCAATTGCTGCCGAACACGATTATGACATTTGTTTCTCGCAAACGGTGCTCAATTTCATAAAAAAAAGTTAAGTTTTAATATTTGGGTTGATGACGTCATATTGAGCTCTAGAGAGCTACACAAAAATCCTTTACGCTGCTAAAGTATGGGCACAATGATTTCGAGCCAATTCTGGCGCTTTGAATACAAAACAAACCAGTTACCAAACCATTGAAACGTAGCAAATATCTCAAAGGTTCACCTTAAAACAAGTCGACTATCATTACCAGTTGGGTAAAGAGAGACGACGCTGTCGGTTTAGAGGCCCTATTCAAATACACATGGACCTTATTTTTTACAGATGTCAAAATCAAACTCGAATATCTTTTTGATTAGATCATTGTGGTTGTTTTAACTGCTACCATACTTAATTGCAATGCCAAGCCATCAAAATGGCTATCTCAACTCAAATATAATGTTACGGTGGGATAGTCCCTTTAACTCCATATATTAATCTCTCAGTATTCGTTTGTCTTTCCTTTGCTCAGTTGGTACGGGAGCCTATTTCCTTTATTGATAGACTTTCCTCCGTAACCACTCCTTGATAGGCTTTATTTCCGTACTGCCAAGGCGGGGAAGGTATAGCACTAACTCGCCTTGTTTTATCTTTGACTGGGCTGACGTGCGGTTGCGGGTTGACAGAGATGTCGGTTGACGGCCGCTCGTTGTCGGATAAGGGCAGTGAGGCGCGGGAGTGTTGAGTCCTGAGGCACGTGAAGCGACTCAGGTGCTCCAAGAAACAGACACTGCGGGGTCCAATGGCTGGTCCACTCAACAAGTTATAGGTGCTTACCAATAGGTTCTGGTCCATGGAATATATCCAAACAATAGGTTCGGACTAAGTCATGTTGATTGTTAAAGCGAAATTATTATTAGCGAAATTATTACCTTTTCCACAAAAATGGAGATAGCAGTTGAAATTGGAAGAGGAGACAAAGTTATGTGTAAATCCATTCACATTAAGCGTGTATATGTCTAACCGAAGTTATTTCAATTTGAAAACGCTAAATGTTCCACGCTGAAATCAACGGTTTCGAAAAGTACATGTTTTGGTACTTAAATGCTTTTCCTGCTCGTTATTGATTTACATTTGCTGCCGAACACGATTATGACATTTGTTTCTCGCAAACAGGGCTCAATTTCATAAAAAGTTAAGTTTTAATATTTGGGTTGATGACGTCATATTGAGCTCTAGAGATTTACATTGAAATACAATTGATCATTAGCCTTACCAAAACATCGATTTGACGATCCCCATGGACCAGGGTGTGGCAGGAAACAATATTGTGATCACATAATCGAACCTGGCCTAACCATTACATTAATTACGGTCACAGGAACCCACGTTTAGAACGCTCCGCTCGGATTCGCTCGCTGCGCTGCGGAATCTACCGGGGGAGTGCCCTTCCCGGACCCACCAGACCGGGCGGGGCACCAGATCGGACGGGGCTCGTAGACAACTGGTCCATGGTGATCATCAAATCGCTGGTTTTTGGTAACGCACCGCAGTTTCCTGCTTGCTTTTTCGGAGTGTTGGCTGATCGCAATATTCCATTCCAAATTACGCAGCCGGCAGTCGCCAAGGTTCCAAAGTTTGGCGAAATAGAGCCAAGGTCGGTTAACTTTAACAGCAAATCTTGGCTATAATGCTATGAGGTCACCATCAATCTGGTATAAACCTCCCATCTGGTATAATTATCGGCGGTTCGTTCGAAAATCTGCTCTAGAGCCGTTGAGGTAGAGTTTTGGGAAAAAGAACCGTGGGTCATATGATTTCTATACAATTCTGTTATCTCAGTTCAAAACCCCATGTTAATGTTCACTATTCCCTTTAAAGGTGAAACATCGGTGGGCTTACAAACACTTAATGTGCGAACAGGCTGCATAGCGCGTCGTCCTAGTACCTTGCCTGCCTTTTTGTGTTAAATGGGTTATAACACTGGACCGATTGTTGTGTTTCAGGCACGGGTACCGGCGGGGAGAGTATCTGAACCCTGGCCCCATTGTTGTGTTTCAGGCACGGGTACCGGCGGGGAGAGTATCTGAACCCTGGCCCCATTGTTGTGTTTCAGGCACGGGTACCGGCGGGGAGAGCATCTGAACCCTGGCCCCATTGTTGTCTTTCAGGCACGGGTACCGGCGGGGAGAGTATCTGAACCCTGGCCCCATTGTTGTGTTTCAGGCACGGGTACCGGCGGGGAGAGCATCTCAACCGTGGCCCCATTGTTGTGTTTCAAGAATCAGATCAGATATATTTGCATCATATCCACGACAAGGCGGCTTTTCAATGTTGCACGTCATCTTAAACTAGTCGGATACCGTATACACAACACCGTTCAAACACCCATTCGTTCATACACAATCATTCGCCAGCTGAGTTCCGCGACAGTAGCTCACGCTTAAGAGTTGTGCGGAAGTGGCGATCGCTCACATGAACTTTTGCCTTATTCAGCATTTTGACGCCGCGATAGCAAAGTCGTCGCCTGCCAGCTTCCGTCCTAATGCGAGGCAATGATAGGTGATTGACATGTCGGGTTGCGTGAGAGTGAACCTGGCTGGTGGGCCGTCCGATGGTACTGAACATGTCTTCTGGCTGACAGGCCATTCCCACGGAACGCACCATACACACTGGTGGTATTCACACGTGGTATTTTACGAGCTGTTTGGCGTTCAACCAGCCAAGGTTTTGCACAACATCAGATACATGTTCATGACGTTTTTTCCCGCTCACTACGCGCGCACCAAAGTTTGTGACTTTTTGGATGCGTTGAATCTGGGTGTTGTTACATGTTCCATACACAGATAGGCAGTAGCGAATCACGGACAGTACGAGAGCCTGAACTAGAGTCGACATAGTGTTGTTCGGAATGACATGACGCGCATGGTTTAATGCTATCAGCATCCCGGTGCACCTATTGGTAACGGCACCTACATGTGGTTGGTAGCTAAGGTGTCGATCTAGTCGATCTAGATTCTAGAATAGGTACCGGCGGGGAGAGCATCTCAACCGTGGCCCCATTGTTGTGTTTCAGAAACAGGTACCGGCGGGGAGAGTATCTGAACCGTGGCCCCACTGTTGTGTTTCAGGCACGGGTACCGGCGGGGAGAGCGTCTGAACCCTGGCCCGATTGTTGTCTTTCAGGCACGGGTACCGGCGGGGAGAGTATCTGACCCCTGGCCCCATTGTTGTGTTTCAGGCACGGGTACCGGCGGGGAGAGTATCTGACCCCTGGCCCCATTGTTGTGTTTCAGGCACGGGTACCGGCGGGGAGAGTATCTGAACCCTGGCCCCATTGTTGTGTTTCAGGCACGGGTACCGGCGGGGAGAGTATCTGGGGCGGCGAGTTCCAGGACGAGTTTCACCCATCACTGCGGCACGACCGACCCTACACGCTCAGCATGGCCAACGCCGGACCCAACACCAACGGGTCGCAGTTCTTCCTCACACTTATACCGACGGTGAGTCGACCCCCGCTCCGACACCAACCCGGCACCAACCCGACACCAACCCGACACCAACCCGGCACCAACCCGACACCAACCCGACACCAACCCGACACCAACCCGACACCAACCCGACACCAACCCGACACCAACCCGACACCAACCCGACACCAACCCGACACCAACCCGCCGCCACCGCCCGGACACCAACCCGACACCAACTCGACACCACCGACCCGACACCAACCTGACACCATCCCGCCGACACCATCCCGCCGACACCAACTCGACACCACCGCCCCGACACCAACCCGACACCAACCCGACACCAACCCGACACCATCCCGCCGACACCAACCCGACACCACCGCCCCGACACCAACCCGACACCAACCCGACACCAACCCGACACCAACCCGACACCAACCCGACACCAACCCGACACCAACCCGACACCAGCCCGACACCAACCCGCCGACACCAACCCGACACCACCGCCCCGACACCAACCAGACACCATCGCCCCGACACCAACCAGACACCATCCCGCCGACACCACCGCCCCGACACCAACCCGACACCACCAACCCGACACCAACCAGACACCATCGCCCCGACACCAACCCGACACCGCCCCGACACCAACCCGACACCACCAACCCGACACCACCAACCAGACACCACCGCCCCGACACCACCGCCCCGACACCACCGCCCCGACACCAACCCGACACCATCCCGCCGACACCAATCCGACACCACCGCCCCGACACCAACCCGACACCAACCCGACACCAACCCGACACCACCGCCCCGACACCACCGCCCCGACACCACCGCCCCGACACCAACCCAACACCATCCCGCCGATACCGCCCCGACACCAACCCGACACCATTCCCGACCCACCCGACACCAACCCGACACCAACCCGACACCAACCCGACACCAACCCGACACCAACCCGACACCAACCCGACACCACCGCCCCGACACCGCCCCGACACCACCAACCCGACACCAACCCGACACCACCTCGACACCAACCCGACACCGCCCCGACACCGCCCCGACACCAACCCGACACCACCCGACACCAACCCGACACCACCGACACCAACCCGACACCAAACCGACACCAACCCGACACCATCCCGCCGACACCAACCCGCCGACACCACCGCCCGGACACCAACCCGACACCACCGCCCGGACACCAACCCGACACCACCGCCCCGACACCACCGCCCCGACACCGCCCCGACACCAACCCGACACCATCCCGCCGACACCTCCTCGCCCCAATCACACCGTGCCCTTACCCGGGACCCGTGGGTTGGCCGTGACCCCCCGCCGCCGCCGCCGCCGCCGCCGCCGCCGCCGCCCACGCAGCTCACGCCGTGGAATGCCGGACGTTTCCGGCCGCCGTTCGCCCGCGGCAGGCCGCCGAGCTTTCTGGCGCCTCGGTCCGGCGCGGGTGGCGGACAGACAGACGGCGCATCACTGCCTTCTGTCTTACTGAAGGGACACTGCCTACTGACTTACTGAAGGGACCTAGGGGCCTTCCTTAGAACCTAGGACCTTTCGACACTGGCGCCCCGGTTCGTCGCGGGTGGTGAGCAGACAGACGGCGCATCACTGCCTACTGTCTTACTGAAGGGACCTAGGGGCCTTCCTTAGAACCTAGGACCTTTCAACACTGGCGCCCCGGTCCGGCGCGGGTGGCGGACAGACTGACGAACGACGTATCGTGACCAACTGACTTCCCGACGGGACATGGACTGAAATAGGGCTGCAGACCCCTGAGACTAAGATGATGCGCGGCTGTCAGTCCATGCTAGTTGACAAGAGTTCTGGCCATGACTTGCTATTTTGAAGGAAACGTGCGTGATAGTTCAACATTCGTGCCAAGTGCGTTGTCACCCATGGATTTTCCCGCTGTTTTCATTGGGCTTTGAGGAACTTCCGTGTGAGTAAAACCCACATGCAGGAAATCAGGAAGGTGCGTTATTTTTCACTTATGTTTCTGCGCTATCATTTACTGTGTTATTTTGTCTTTTTGCCATGCATTTCGTTTGACAGCGCTATCTTTCTACTTTCACTGTCAATTTCCTCCTACGCCTTATAAAAATACTATGTATCGTCGCTTCCCTTAGCGTGTATTGGAGGTGGTGAAGGAAGGTGCCTAAACATGACATGTTTGTGTTAATTTTCGTGATGTAGTTTGTGCATGCCGTAAATTTGTTTGGTCCAGGTTATCTTCATTTGCAAATTGATGTTGGTGTATTTGATTAAATACTCCTTGCTTATGTTCATTTTTTCGTAGCAATGGTTTTTCATAGCGGTTTATTTGCGATCCTTCCCAATAACACTGTGGAAGGATACCTGACTGGGACTTGGCCTGGACAGGCGCATTTGAGCAACCTGCCCCTACAGCCTACGGTATCGTATCTGCCTACCTCCCCGTCCCCCGACGCGTCGGGGGACGGGGATAGTCACCGCAAGATCACGTGTTTCCGGCGCCGTATGAAGATCACGTGGCGTGGGGAGCGTGCAGCCGGCGGCGGGTCAGGGGTCGGCTGGGGCGCAGCTGGCGGCGGGGCATAGGTCCGCTGGGGCGCAGGCAGTGGCTGGGACAGAGGTCGGCTGGGGGGTAGGCAGTGGCTGGGGCAGAGGTCGGCTGGGGCGCAGCTGGCGGCGGGGGCATAGGTCGGCTGGGGCGCAGGCAGTGGCTGGGACAGAGGTCGGCTGGGGGGTAGGCAGTGGCTGGGGCAGAGGTCGGCTGGGGCGCAGCTGGCGGCGGGGGCATAGGTCGGCTGGGGCGCAGGCAGTGGCTGGGACAGAGGTCGGCTGGGGGGTAGGCAGTGGCTGGGGCAGAGGTCGGCTGGGGCGCAGCTGGCGGCGGGGGCATAGGTCGGCTGGGGCGCAGGCAGTGGCTGGGACAGAGGTCGGCTGGGGGGTAGGCAGTGGCTGGGGCAGAGGTCGGCTGGGGCGCAGCTGGCGGCGGGGGCATAGGTCGGCTGGGGCGCAGGCAGTGGCTGGGACAGAGGTCGGCTGGGGGGTAGGCAGTGGCTGGGGCAGAGGTCGGCTGGGGCGCAGCTGGCGGCGGGGGCATAGGTCGGCTGGGGCGCAGGCAGTGGCTGGGACAGAGGTCGGCTGGGGGGGTAGGCAGTGGCTGGGGCAGAGGTCGGCTGGGGCGCAGCTGGCGGCGGGGGCATAGGTCGGCTGGGGCGCAGGCAGTGGCTGGGACAGAGGTCGGCTGGGGGGTAGGCAGTGGCTGGGGCAGAGGTCGGCTGGGGCGCAGCTGGCGGCGGGGGCATAGGTCGGCTGGGGCGCAGGCAGTGGCTGGGACAGAGGTCGGCTGGGGGGTAGGCAGTGGCTGGGGCAGAGGTCGGCTGGGGCGCAGCTGGCGGCGGGGGCATAGGTCGGCTGGGGCGCAGGCAGTGGCTGGGACAGAGGTCGGCTGGGGGGTAGGCAGTGGCTGGGGCAGAGGTCGGCTGGGGCGCAGCTGGCGGCGGGGGCATAGGTCGG
The DNA here is from genome assembly GCA_036785665.1 of Chirona hameri. Taxonomy (NCBI): domain Eukaryota; kingdom Metazoa; phylum Arthropoda; class Thecostraca; order Balanomorpha; family Balanidae; genus Chirona; species Chirona hameri. The sequence goes on from JAXIVJ010003042.1 coordinate 96,704, forward strand.
CTGGGGGCAGGCAGTGGCTGGGACAGAGGTCGGCTGGGGCGTAGCTGGCGGCGGGGGCATAGGTCGGCTGGGGGGCAGGCAGTGGCTGGGGCAGAGGTCGGCTGGGGCGCAGCTGGCGGCGGGGGCAGACGTTGGCTGGGGCGCAGCTGTCTGCTGGGGCAGAGGTCGGCTGGGGCGTAGCTGGCGGCTGGGGCAGAGGTCGGCTGGGGCGTAGCTGTCTGCTGGGGCAGAGGTCGGCTGGGGCGTAGCTGGCGGCTGGGGCAGAGGTCGGCTGGGGCGCAGGCAGTGGCCGGAGAGGACTCGTTAGTCACCGGAAGATCACGTGTTTCCGGCGCCGTACGATCGTACGGTTGGTGCGCCCGGAGGCCCCAGTCACCATCAAAGTATCATGCCGGATGTTGATGGCTCGGGAGAAGAAAAAATCCAATTGTTTTCGGTTGTCTAGATTTTGAAGGTGTTCGTCATGGATCCACGCAACACATCTGCTTTACGATTATTGTGCGTCCATTAAAACTTTCCAAGTAGGTTGGCTGAAATTCAAAACGTCTGCATTGCGGTGCGTCAGTGCGTTTCCTGTGAGTTTTGAGTTGAGTTCTGATTGTGTGCTGTGTAGCCTTGTGAGCTTTTACCAAACCAAACTTTTTGGGCGGAAGTTGTATTGTTATAAACTGGTTTCGGACCGCTCAATTTCAACGAGGTATTCATAATCTCATCAAATTATGTTTCCTTATTCTGCGTGTCTGTTAATGATATCGTTATGAAAGGTTTCTGTTTGGCTATAAAATCGAGCGCCATACAAACGCGTTTCTGTTTGCAAGTATTGTTTACATGACTTTCCTGGATTCCTGAACGCGTGGTTCGTCTGCCATGTTTATAATTCTGAGAGTTGAATGTCTGATTGAGTTTGACTTGTTGGCACTGACAATCAGTTGGTGTCGAAACGGATCAACGTTTTCTACTCTAAATTGATTCCCGACCTAGTACAGCTAATCGCGTGTTCTCGCGGTCGCGGCGTGTACCTGTGCTGTGTGGTGTGCTCTCTCTCTCTCTCTCTCTCTCTCTCTCTCTCTCTCTCTCTCTCTCTCTCTCTCTCTCTCTCTCTCTCTCTCTCTCTCTCTCTCTCTCTCTCTCTCTCTCGCTCTCGCTCTCGCTCTCGCTCTCGCTCTCGCTCTCGCTCTCGCTCTCGCTCTCGCTCTCGCTCTCGCTCTCGCTCTCGCTCTCGCTCTCGCTCTCGCTCTCGCTCTCGCTCTCGCTCTCGCTCTCGCTCTCGCTCTCGCTCTCGCTCTCGCTCTCGCTCTCTGCTCGCTCTCGCTCTCGCTCTCGCTCTCGCTCTCGCTCTCGCTCTCGCTCTCGCTCTCCTCTCGCTCTCGCTCTCGCTCTCGCTCTCCGCTCGCTCTCGCTCTCGCTCTCGCTCTCGCTCTCGCTCTCGCTCTCGCTCTCGCTCTCGCTCTCGCTCTCGCTCTCGCTCTCGCTCTCGCTCTCGCTCTCGCTCTCGCCTCTCGCTCCTCGCTCTCGCTCTCGCTCTCGCTCTCGCGCTCTCGCTCTCGCTCTCCTCTCTCACGCCTCTCGCTCTCTCGCTCTCTCTCGCTCTCTCTCGCTCTCTCTCGCTCTCTCTGACGTATGTGCGGCGTGCGCCCCACAGCCGTGACTGGACAACAAGCACACGGTGTTCGGGCGCTGTTTCTGACCTATGTTCGGGCTGCTGTTCTGACCTGTGTTCAGCCGCTGTTCTGACCTGTGTTCGGCTGCTGCTATGACCTCTGTTCTGACCTGTGTTCGGCCGCTGTTCTGACCTGTGTTCGGTCGGCTGTTCTGACCTGTGTTCAGCCGCTGTTCTGACCTGTGTTTGGCCGCTGTTCTGACCAGTGTTCGGGCCGCTGCTCTGACCTCTGTTCTGACCCTGTGTTCGGCCGCTGCTCTGACCTCTGTTCTGACCTGTGTTCGGCCGCTGCTCTGACCTGTGTTCTGACCTGTGTTTTGGCCGCTGTTCTGACCTGTTTGTCCTCACTCCACAGCCGTGGCTGGACAACAAGCACACGGTGTTCGGCCGCTGTTCTCGCGGTATGGAGGTCTGTCAGAACATCGGCCTCGTCAAGACCAGCCCCAAGACGGACATGCCGTACGACGAAATCACCATCATCAACATCTCGGTCAAGTGAGCGCTGTTCCCGGCCACGTCACATCACGTCGCATTTCATCACGTCACGTCTAGAGGAGGGCAGTCGTCGCGGACCGGCCGCTCACTGCGCACCCCACAGCCGTCCCGACACGCACCAAGCCAGCCGTCCTGACCTCCCCAAGAGCGGGGTCAGGACGGCGGGGATTCCCTCTCGCCGTGACCAGACTGTACCCTGTACCCCGGAGAGATCCCTCTGATAGCTGAGCGGGCTATCGCCTCACCGGAGGCCGCCTCTGCTCGCGCGCCCCGGAACGGCCAGTCGGCGCTGCTGCCTGTCTTAACGTCACGTCTTCACTCACGTCACGTCTTCACTCACGTCACGTCTTCACTCACGTCACGTCTTCACTCACGTCACGTCTTCACTCACGTCACGTATTGCGTGACGATGGGCTCTTTGACGTGGGAGGCGCACACCGCCGCCCGCTTTGATGGCCAACTTCAGACGTGCCGACCGCCATGAAATCAGGAGTGTGTTTATAGGCGACGATCGAGCCGCGTGTGATGTGTGCCGGCGGGCGGGCGGGCGGCGAGGGTGGCGAGGGCGGCGAGGGCGGTTGGTATGTGGTGGGGAGGGGGAGCGCTATCGGCGAGACAGTGTTGTGGTGCCACGGACCGTATCGGTCCCAGCTGATATGGCCTGTGAAGTGTCCCGTGTGTGGCGTCACACTGAGGGGCACCGGACGCAGTGTATTCCGTGTGAGGGCACCGGACACGTCCTGACGGCCAGGTCAAATGTCGCCGCCGCTCGGTGCCGGCACGTGCTCTCCTCGGTCATATGACGATAGAGGCCAGGAGGGACTGTTCTGGTGACAATACAGAC